>JASAND010004288.1:0-76678 GCA_030248195.1 Trissonchulus latispiculum | reverse complement strand
GAGAAATGCTTGATCAGTCCAGTTCTGCTGGTTGTCAGCAGCCTCGCTGTATACTCCGACATGGTGGTAGCGAAGGCTTACCGTACAGTACAATTTTACGTTATTGTATTGTACTGTTATTCAGTTGTAAGCACGAAAGCATGCGGTTGTAGCATGGTTCTACTGCACTGGGCCATGTAACAAGCAGACTTGTTTCTGATGAGAACGAATTATTTGGCCTAGGATTTATATTTAGCGAAATCTTACAGCATGACTTCTGATATAAGCTTATTTCCCAGGCAAAATTGTTACATTAGCATGCGTTATACAAAGACGGTTAAAAATAACAAACATAAGTCTCCACATGTAATAATTTATATTTTTTTGATTAACGCATAACTTATGTATAGTCTGCTGAATTTTGCCAGTGCTATATACACATTCCATGCATCGATCGGTAACAGAAAGCTGCATCGAGCTATTTTTATATACGCGAGTTTGCTAATCGAGCAATCTGCATATAGTTACAGTTATTCAGATTATTAAGGGGCATGAAAGTTCCGTTCCATTCTTAGTCTGCCATGGGTGTTGTAAAGGATTGGGTTTCCGAAACTACGCTTCACGGGTTTCCCCAGCTGCTAAAGTCTAGCCGCTTTCGACTATATCGGTTCATTCTTCTGATGACTAATGTTCTGGCCATGTGAGGATATATTCTAACAACACTGTCGGACTCTGCAGACGGAGGACAGAGAAACAAGCTATGGCAGTCCCTGCATTAAACCGACTATTTTCAATAAAAGAAAGGCTCAATTGGACTGACGGGATGAAGATGGACAGCAAACGCAGCATTACAGCTGCAACTGAGAGAACTGAACAAACATTCCCTGCACTCAATATTACTGTGAAGCGTCAGTGACTTTTGCAGCTATCGGAGTGAAGGTAAATGCCAGAATGCCCTATAATTTTCTAAAATATTTAACGCATACAGTGGACAATTGTTGTTTCTGGCAGGTAAAATGTATGTGCTCCGGAAAGTAATGTAAACTGCTCTCATTAAAAGCGTAAACCATAATTCTAACTCAACAATTCTATAATACATAAATTGGCGGTTCCAGCTATATCAATGCGAAAGGTTGAAATCTGGATCTGAAAGATATGAAGAAAAGTGTCCAGGGCGGGGATCGAACCGCCGAGCTTTGGTTTAAGAGTAGAACGCTCTACTACTAAGCCACATCCCCGGACGTTGAGAGTAGGTTATTACGCTGATTTCAACCTTTCTGGGTTGCTGATATTTAACATACTCCCTTTGCTAATTGAAATTCGGCCTCGAATTTCCAGGAATTGCTGGTCGGTCCTCAAATCCAAGTACCATGTGGTCTAAGGGCGGCTCCCTGGCTGCCTCCTAACCCGAGGCCATATTATACTTCATTCTTCTTCAAATCCGGGAGAATTTACATCAAATCACACAAGAACCATTAACTATTATATTAACCCTTAGCACCACGAGGACCAACACATTATAAACCAAACCAATTATCTCACGGACCTGCAATTCCACCATTCCCAGGCATCACAAACGACTTCATCTCCTCAGAGCGGTAAGGAGTAAGTTTAAGTTTTGGTTTAAAAGTAAAACGCTCTACCACTAAGCCACATCCCCGGACGTTGATAGTAGGTTATTACGCTGATTTCAACCTTTCTGGGTTGCTGATATTTAACATCAATAGTCCCGACATTCTCAGCAGTTGCATTATGTTTTGGCACAAAAAGAGGACGTTTTAGCAAAATGTTTGGAATTGCCGTTTTCTTTAAACGTTTGGCTACATTACGACAGCACTATAGTTCAAAACTGATTCTATTGTGTTCCAACATATAACATTATTGTCTTTGCATTAATTTTCCAAATGAAAAACCTCGATTGCTGCTTCAAATTGCTCCATCTTCACCGTTCCGGAATCCTAGGTCATTTCACAAAGCAGTGAATAGTTTTTTAGTGAACAGTTTTTTAAAATTTTTCAAGATACGCCATATTTAATATCATTCAAAAGCACTCAGTACAAGGATAATTTCTTTTAGGACTGTGCTTCGCAAATGCATTTAAGAATATCAGATTACGGATTAAAGTGGTTCTATTTCTCGGCCGAATCCGTAAGTTAACCTTCGGATCATGCTCGATCGGTTTGGAACAGTATGGAAGATCTTTTGTTTCCAGCATCCTAGCTAAACATGTAATTTCAATATGTGAAAACTTCCGTTTTCGTTTCGTTTCGTTTTCGTTGATATTCAAATGGTACTCATATAATTGCTTGTACAGCTCGAAGCTGTGTGGAAAATGGACGAAATATATGGTAAACAACTTTTTCACTACAGACTTCCTAAGGTTCAAGATACAATGCTTAATTACAATTACAATGCTCACGCTTAATTTTATTTGCAGATCAGTCAAAAAAATCTGATAATTTTTGACAAGTAATATTTGATAAAATCTTTATGTGCTGATCCGTAGAATGCCACGATATTGACGAGACACTCTGCTGCTTGACCCTAGAATACACCTTCCAAACATGCATTTGCTGCATTCGTTAGCTTCAAAGTTAACCAAGCTTAGTTTATCCAAAAATTGCTTAAGGTTCTTCCAACAAGTTCTGTCTGGAATAGTAATGCAGCCCCAACTGACACTTCCAACGTGCAAGCCGAAGCCTCTAAAACAATTTTAAGATACATATTTACACCTAGGGTTTGGGAACACAGATCGCATTCCTCAAATTATTGCACATACAAGCTTCTCAAATTTTTAAAATTCTACTTAAAGTCCGATAACGAATCGTTACGACAAGCGTATATTTTAATTTGATGATTTATCTAAAATAAATTCTTGGATGCGGGAAGCATACTCCAAGAAATATCTTCTGAACAAAATGTGTTACAGGATTACCATCACATTTGTACAAAATTGCATATAGCTCCAGGGTAAAAGCACTCTAATGCGTTCCACTGCATCCCAGAAAATGGCAGCTAGCAGCGTGGCATCTCTACTAAGAATGTGACAGCTTGCAAGTTGTTTCTTTTAAGTCAGTACAGCACGCTAATGGCAGACCCTGTGAATATGTACCTTGTGGATTCCTCCATAAACAACGTTCTGTATGCGGACTTGTCGTATCTTTAACGGAGAGTGTGATGCTTTTCACTCATTTGCTTTTTATGTACACCTGATATCAGACTGAAGAGCAAAATCAACGAAACCATTATAATATTCTACTCCAACGAAAACTACATAGAGAAAGTGCCATCACAATAGAATTTACCATTTTCAGTTTTCGCTTTATACTGTGACAGACACGGTAACTGAATGTGAAGCCTACAAAATGACTAATTGCATACCCTTGGCAGTCAACTTCTGGGACTTTGGTATGATAATCCCAGTACCCTCCATCTGGTTTGACTTTGTAGAGCTTATAAGCAGGAGTTGTTCCATGCATCATGAAGTATTCACCAATTCTGTAGTTACCATTTGGCAGTCTTCCGTTTGGTACCTTTTCGACTTTGTCAACAGTGGTGCATTTATGGGGCCTGGAAGCGAAATTCTGTACAAAGTCTTGCTGAACTTTCATATTTGCCAAATAAAAGTAGTAGTAAGCACATAAGAGGTAGGCAGATAACCCAAAGAAAATTCAACCAAAGACTTTGCCCCTCCCCTAACAGTTAATATTCACTCGACACGACAAACACTCCATGATCCAGTAAGGTTCAATTTGTGCGATGTCAGTCTGCATGCAAAACTTGTGTCTGAATATCATATATCATATAGAATAGAATATCATAGAGAATATCCAGATGCCTAGTGGTAATCCCTATCACAATACCTAGTTTGCGTTTCACATTTGCGTTTAACGTTGCGCGTACTCAGAACTCTAACGATGTCCCAATATGCCAATTCCTTACTTACCCGCAACTAACAGACTTCGAATCCTGATTCCAAACGCAATTTGGTCTAAAATAGTATTTGCACACAAAAGTCAAAAATAGTATTGGAACACAAGAAACTCAAATTATGTCTTGGACACAGTGGAAAAAGTTTGTCGCATCCCTGTGAACATCTCTTGAAAATAAGATGTGGAGAAATCTGGAAAACTGTTCTATTTTTAAAAGGTAGAAACTTAGAAGTGCATTATTCAGAACCTGAATATTTGAGATTAGACAACGTGCTTAAAAACTGAAACTGCTGCTGCTAAGTTATCGCAAGAACTCTGAGAAAGTTTACCCATTGATTTCAACCCAAGTAATGGGACCCACAATTCCATCGGGTTGGAGACCCCGAACTTGCTGGAAAAGAATAACTTGAGTTTTGGTATTGGGTCCAAAAGCACCGTCTGGATGTGCATCCACTGCTTTCTGAATTAGTTTAACACAGTCCCCACGCGAACCCTGCTTGAGTAATGTTTTACTGCATGTATCCGGGCTCACGGCAGACACCATTAAGACTGTGACACTGCCTATTGTTAACAGCAAGATTCCTGCCGGCAACATTGTCAAATAGAGTTTCTTCTAAAATAACAATGGTTACATTGAGCTATAGAAATATGATAAGAATTAAATTTGCTGTTTTGCACTGTGGGGTATATATTCTGCATGCACTGCTAAGAATGCAATTGTTAGGTTTTGGCTTCAACAGACAGTTTACCTCAATTGACAGTTTACCTCAACAAACGAACTCCATTTTTATTCCGTTCGCTCATAATTAAACAGAGCCATCTCTTAGGCTCAACCAAAGCAGTATATACGGTAAGACTTCACAGCATATGTAAATATTAAAACTTGTAATAGAATGGTGGATGGAAACACTAAGTACATGCAGGACTTACCTGGGTTTTTGAAATACTGTTGACTGCTGGAAAGCGAAATTACAAAGTGACTCAAAATACAGAGAGATCACGTAAGTTTGCAATCCGAAATTTATCCTATTCAAACAGCTTGGACTGGCATTGATGACTGGTTGTTTTCATCGTAATGACGGCAATAGCTGAGTAAACAGTTGTTTATGCAATAAATAACATGTTTGTTATCGCGCTTTACACATTTGCTTCGCACCTTTTCTCATGGCAGAGGAAGAGTAAATTGGGAAAAACGATATCGAAATACGTCTGTAAAATAAATCAGGTTTCTCTGTTATTGTGCTCCTAAACTCGTTTTGTTATCAAAAGCGTTTTGTTAAACTGAGCTTAAAATGTTCTCTAAAAGCAATTCGTGCAAAACAGTCGGGGAAATGCTTAAAAAATTTGTTTGTAACAATTCGCACTGGCTATCGAATAGAAGGTTGAACTACTCGAGGTTATTCTTACTGAGGGCTGGGGCAGACACCAAATGTCTGGTTTCGCAATTGACTGAGGCGCTAGTCAAGGCTATCAGTGTGACAGTAACGGCCTATGAATAGGGTTCATGAAATCGTGCCGTGAATCTGCTCTGATCGGGCTCGAGCCGGCGGTCCTGCCCGAAAAATAAATGTTGCGGCCAGGACCGAGCCCGAACCGAGAACTTTTGCGTCGGGCCGTTCGGTCCTCCCTGGCCGCATGCGTCATTACTGCTATTTGTACAATGCGTATCCGGGATTTATTAATTTTTGATAGGCCGCTGCTAGGGTCTGAATTCTCACTGTGTATTTAGGTTAGTGCACTGCAATCTGCCAGCATTAGTGCTTGTCTTTATACAAGTGCCATAGTACGACCAAAAAATGTGCGTACAAACTTTGGCCGTTTATTGCAGGTTAACCTTTGGAGTAAACCCCCACGATCTATACATTTTTAGAAACCTCAAGTACTCTAATTTCGAAAATCCGGGAAAATCCGGAATTCCGGGTTTCATTCACGGAAAATCTAAAATTGTATAGTTTTTCACCAAATTTTTATTGCAATCAAAATTTTGTTTTCACGACCGAATAGGGCTGGTCCCTCTGCTTATCTTTGCTCCTACAAGGTTTTCACGAAAATGCATCCAATTTCCAGAATTCCGGGTTTTCAAAAATTCCAGATTGTATGTAAAACATTTCTCCAATACCCACAAGATGGCATCATTTGAAAGCTCATGTCGAGCTGAGCAACTTCTTTTAATAAAATGAACTACTGAAAATGTACTCAATTCCCGATTTCACGAAAGCCAGATTTTTCGGATTTTAAAGATTTTGAACAAATGGTGTAATTAACTAATGTCTGAAATTGAATCAAATTACCAGAATTCACGGATTCCGGATTTCACTCTAGCTTGGAAATTTTTGTGAATTCCGAGAACTGGGATGATTTCTGCGAGTTGGTTCTATTAAAGATTTGCTGAGCTCATCAAGAGTTTTTGAATGATACCCATATTGTGTATTGGAGAATATCTTGAGAATCCGGTTTTCTCGAATTCCTGGAATTGAGTGCATTTGCAAGAGTTTATTCTCTTGCAAAAGTTGTTCAGCTCGATAAAAGCTTTCGAATGATGCCCATTTTGTGGATATTAGAGAAAATTTTCAAAGTCCGAAAATTCTGAAAACTCGGAATTCCGGAAATTGTGTGCATTTTTGAGAAAAACTTGTAAGAGCAAAAATATGCAGCGGAACCAGCTCTACGCGGTCGTGGAAACAAAATTTTGATTGCGATATAAATAGAGCAAAAAACTAAAAATTTAAATTTTCCGTGGATGAAACCCGAAATCCGCATTTTTTTTTAATTTGCAAAATTTTGAGTTTCTCAGGATTCCAGAACTATATACATTGTTGGGGTTTACTCTAAAGATTAATCTGTTATAAACGGCCAAAGTTTGAACACACAGTTTTTGGTTGTACTATAGTTTCCGTAGTATAGCAACAGTTAATTAATGCTTCGGTGTTGGTATTATAGTATACTTCTGTGTGGTTGTAACTGCAATAAAATATCCAAAAACTAGACTACAAGTTATTAGTTACAGTAGTTAGTTTTTTGTTAATACTTGACGCATTCATTAAGGATTGGGAATCATCACTTTGCAAGCGCAATAACATTCTTATTTATACATGTGGAACAAGTGTGATGGCTCTTAAGCTTGTACTTACGTGGTTTCACGTAATGTAGGTTGGTATACAAAGTACGACAAAGCTTAATGAGACCGTGCCTCTGCTCAGGGGTCCAGTAGGCTGAGAGTGTGCAAAGTGTGCAAAATGTCGCGGGTTCGAGTTCAATATTTTTGGACCTTCGGTGGTACGTGACTTTTATTTTTTATTAATAATAAAATTTCAATTGTAACAGCTTCATAAGCACCAATGAAGTTTAATGCTGAAGCCAGAATTTACATAGCCTAGTTTCCATCGTTGATATGGTTTAGGCTTCATGACACAACCGTTGGGTTCTGGTTTATAGTCTTCCTTTGCAACAATAACACTTTACTAGTTTCTGTGAACATAATTGGAGTGTGAAAAATTAATGAGCTTGGAGTATTCAACCTTCGGGTTTACGTTTCACTCAGTCATAGCTACAGTTTTACGGCTAAGGCTGTCAAGCCATTTGGTGTGGCGAAACTGTTTAATTAATTGTTATTGTGGCAAAGATCATTATACTGCCTGAATACCTAAAACCAGTAAGCCAGAAAATTGGACTGGTTAATGGTTCGCAAATGTTGACAGTTATAAGACTGATTACTACTACTACTTTATGCTGCCTACCTTTAAGTCGTGGTTACACTTGACAGTCTTGTGACAACGTTGTCACAACTACATTTGCAATAGAATTGTCACAACGTTGTTCTTGTAACCAGTGGCACAACGTTGAGAGAACTGGTGTCAAGGCGTTGGAACCATGCCCGATTTCGTTGTGACAACGCAAGAGTGAACATTGCATTGACTCAACACTCAACAGCGCATTGTCGCGATGTGTTGTGCCTTCTGTGCTGACACTGCTAAATATCTACAACCCAGAAAGTTCGCTTGTTGCAAATAGGCAAGATTTTGAGAAAACAAAAACAGACTTACGTAGTATTTACGTCGTATTTTTCGTACAACTGTTGCAGTTCAAAGATTTTACAATGAAGGTAAACTGAGCTAGTTATTGAATTTGCCACAATCCGGCTTGGACATTATGTCCAATGAAATTCGAAAGCATGAATGACGCTTATTTACTGAAGAAACTTACTATATTAACATGTGTTGTACAAAAACGCGTAGAAATAATATAAACATACGTAATCAAATCACATGTAATATGATTTCATGACCGCATATATAGCTTACGTATATTCTGCTAAATTTTCTTAGTGTTAGCTATACTTTCCATGCGTCGTCCCGTAATAGAAAAGTTTGCATTGAGCATTTTTATTCATACACGAGATTGCTAATATATTAATTTCAATACAGTTGCAGTTATTCATATTAAGGTTCCATTGTTAGCCTGTCATGGGTGTTGTAAAGGATTGGATTTCCGAAACTACCCTTCACGGGTTTCCACAGCTGCTAAAGTCCAGCCGCTTTCGACCACTTTGGATTATTCTCATGATGATTAATTTTCTGGCCATGTGCGGAAATATTATAACAACACTGTCGGACTATGCGGACGCTCCGACGGTGGCTTCTGTAACTGTAACAGAAGTCAGCGAGTATCCATTTGTTACTTACTGTAGGAAGGATTGGGCTGACTTGGTGAAGGTCAGACATCAAAACCTGACTCGGGGCGATTTGATTTATTTAATGTCACTATTTTCAGCATACGACGTGACAGTATACCTTGAAAATGGAACCGAATGGATAACAGACTCTGGCAGTAAGGTGGGCAATAACAGGAGTGTATAAATTTGTTAATTTGTAAAAGTAAGTGGTGCACAAAGAAAGCCGAAATCTACAGGGAGTCTCAACAGAATTCCCATGATTTCCGTCGAATCAATCGAAAAGGCTTAAAGACAAGTTGATGTTGCCAAGACATGAATCAACGTTAGCATAGATTTTGAGCATTAATGCACCGTATGAGCGAATTTTCCTTACTAGACAAAGAAGTTATCACTGCTCTAAGTCTTGCCTTTTGTTTCAGGCACGGTTAGAAGGATTCGTCCTGGATGGTTATCTACAAGAACTGATGAAGGCTACAAGTCTCATGATTCACTTCGTAGACAAGCATAATTTAAGCGAAGGCACTGGGAAAATTTTAACACTAAGACAACCGTGCTACTATATTAATCTTACTGATCCTTCAACAGCCACTCCACACTCACAGGTTAAATTCTTCATTACAGATGTCGGTGAGTCGTGGCTTGAGGGTGAGGAATTCCTCCACTTTAGCAAAGACTGGACTCGTTTTCTCAAAACAGGTGTAAGTATTGGGCGTGGTGTAAACTACAATATTGGCTTAAAGGCGACCATCATAACCAAAGTATCGACAGGTCAAAGGAAATGCTCTCTGGAAACTACAAGTGACATGGCTGGTGAGGAGTCTACCACCTGTAAGAACAAATTGTGTGAGTCAACGGATCAAATCTATTTTCCCTACAAAAAGCAGACAATTGGACTGTTGGGGTCAAAACTAAATAGCAGCAGCTGTACCAATTCTGCGATTGAGGAAGAATGCCTGAACGACCTGAACATTCCCTGCACTCAATACTACTTTGAAGCATCTGCCATTCCTGAAATTGGTGGAGCAAAGGGAAATGGAAGAATGATATCGTTGTACTTCAGCAATCCAGAGTACACGGTCAGAATTGAAGAACGTCCAGTTTATACGTGGTACAGTCTGCTATCAGCCTTAGGAGGGTCTGCCTCGCTGTGGTACGGAGCTTCGTTGATGTCGCTGGCCCAGATTATATACTATGCCTGTGTTGCTTGCGAACATAACAAGGATTGATTGACAATCATATTCATGAATCAACAATTCATGAAAGCTTAAGCTTCCGAACACCTATGCGTGAGGAACACAGAACTATGTATTTGTATTCAACATTAGCACATATTAAATGTTTTAGAACTCAATAGAATAAGACTATTGGGCTGACAGCTCATGTTAGGATTAGTTGCATTCTGCATATGAAGTATACGCTTACATTTTATATTTTAAATTTTAAAAAGGCATTTTTATATTTTATATAATAAAGGCATCATTGGAGTTAAAATTACTTGGATTAGAAATCGGAGGGGGGAAGACGTCAATCTCCTGGTTATTTTTAATCCCGCCCCTTCAAGAAATATCTAAAATCAATTAAGCCAAAAGATCTTTAATATTTTGCTTTACTCTTTGTATTTATTACCCAATTCGATAAACTATACCACACAACAACAATCCGCTTATTGAAAATCCTATATTGTGTCAAAACAAGCAAAATTTATAACTACATTTTTTGGAAGAAAGAACGAGCTGAGAAGGAGTTTTTCTCCTTCTTGAGGCAAGTATGTCAGTGGTAATCGTTAAGCTTTTTACATCATGGGCACGTCAAGTTATTATAAGAATTTTACTAACCCCTTTCATATTGCTTTAAGCTTATCTGGGTTCACAGCACATGCCAGTTTTCGCCCTTACAACAATAACAATCATAAAGCTTGTCATGAAACAATAACTACTTGTAAGGTTGCCTTTTCAATAGGCCATGACCAATTGTTCAGTGTTTGGCAGAAGCATAGTTTAACGTCTTACCTAGTATCTTCCTTTATATACTTCAAATTAGGGTGTTCATGGAAACAAGTTTCTTTAACACGTCTATAAAATAGGGAGAAGAGAACGACGAGAAAATATAGAATACATCATCTGTTTAATGTGTTCTAGTCGTCAGAAAAAGTTTGTAATAATTTAGGCTTTATTGACAGCCATATGCCGTGCAATAAAAGATTAGAGTGAAGCTACACAGTGGTGACAATCAAGTTATTCTATTGCCAGCTAACTATCCTGCTGCCGTCCAAAGGGGAAATGCACTGCATGCAGCCTACGGATGGTCATGGTGCTGGCAAAGCATCGTGATCTTTTGTGTTCAACGGAGTTCTTGCGTTCGCCTCGTGTAATTGTAAATGCAGTTAGTCAGCGCCAGATTGTACCCATGCCCATGAGCAATTTTGTCTGTCGTTAATTGTCCTCGCAAAAGCAACGGAAGTATGTCAGGACCCATTTCAGGAAAAACTTTCCTACTACTACTACTAACTAGCCAGATAACTATCACCCAGATTCCCACACTCCAATGAAACCGTAGAGCAGAGTACCATGCAAAAATAGCGGCAGTTTGGCTGAGGAAATATCGGATTTGACCAAGAGCACCGATCAAGATTCTATAAGTACACTATTATTTTAATGATAAAATAAGCAGCTTTTAACATTGAAAATTTGTAGTCTTCAAAAACTATGCATTAAGAATTAGTCCACCGTATCCGTTCATGAAATGGATGAATCCGGTCATTCCAAGCTGAGACAATTCAAATTACTTGTAAACTCTTTGGAGAACTTGTTTTATTTATTATATATTTTGTAATATCTTAAAATTCTAGGTGAAAATCTAACAGTTTAAAGTTCAAGTCTGCTTGAACAGCTGGGGTAAACTTGCTTCAACAATGAAGTCAGCTAGCAAACTAAGCTTTCTCGTTTCAAGTATTTTTTCTGATTTTTGGCACAAATAATTCTTACAAGCTAATTATATTGTTATTTCATTCCATGTTCTGGTCGGCATCTGTATAGGTACATAAATAAGAAAAATGTTTATCTTTTAAACTTTGATTACTACTTACTGAAACCCATATAATCTATGTTTTGATCACTTTGGTGCAATATTGGTTGAATCAGTTCCGTCTACTACTACTAATTGCATAAGGTAAACTGATTAGGAACAATTGCACACATCAGGTCAATCAGTGTAAGTGTAGTTGATGCATTGTGTGCTCAGCGTCTATCAGCCATGAATATTTGGAGGCAATGGATTACCGAGACTAGTCTTCATGGATTTCCCCAGCTTTTGAACTCAAGCCGATGGCGCCCATCTTGGATTTCTTTCATGATTATTTCTTTCATGGCAATGTGCATAAACATTACAACAACGTTTATGGATTATACAGAAAATCCGACTGTAGCTTCTATTAGCATGAAAATGGAATCAAAGCATCCTTTCGTTGCATACTGTAGGCCTGATTGGGTTGACCTGGACAAGGCGACAAATTTAAACTTGAGTGCCGACGACATAGCATACCTAATGTCACTATTGCCTGAGTACAACATAAACCCTAGAAGCAACGAAACTGTTACAACGGATATTAACAAGGTAAACGGAATCCCTTATTGCAACTCCACATCTTGTGTATCACAAAAACACCAAAATATTTTTTAAATGCCAAGCATTTTGCTCACCTCTGACAACGTTCGTGCTCGGTGGATTTCTATGTGTTGCATAGTGGAAGAACAAAGCATTACCATTATGGATTCAGGTTCACTTAATGGTTTCGCTTCAAACGGTTTCATTACCATTCGTTGTATTTTCTTGTCAAAATGCAGTTCAGTTTACACTAACAAATATCTGCAGCCTCAGAGCATTTAAGCCAATGCCTACCCAAGTTTCAGTTTTCTGCACATTTATTTAGTTAGATGAATTTTACCGACATCTCCCATGTAACAAGCTTTCCCACATCCATTTGCTGCGGGTTAGTTCATAGTCCTTTAAATAGGGTAAATTGGGATTTGCCTATTTCGGCTGGTTGTGCTATGAGCTTGGGATTAGGGCAAATCAGATGCAATGATGGTGTACCAAATATAAACGGAAATTTTCATATTTGGCCATACTAACCGGCAATGCTTTCACTATAATGATCATAAGTCGTAATTATTTGTTTCCTTCGTTTTGTTTTCTAGTTAGTGTTTGCTTGAAAACAGTTTCGTTTGAAATAAGCAGTAATTATTGAGCTTTCAGGATCAATTTGATGGTCATGCCCTGGACGACTACTTAGAGAATTTAATGGTTCCAGTTGAAAAGATTATTGAAAACGGCGATAATCGTGGTGTAAAGCCGATTACTGGAAAAATATTGACATTTGTTCAACCTTGCTATTTCATAAACTTTAGTTCATCTCCAGACAACAGACCAGAATTGCCCGTAACAATATATACCACAAATTTGAATGTATCATGGATTAAGGGGGAAGAAAAATTAATGTTTAGCAGGTTTTGGTGCCGACGATTGAAATCGGAAGTAATCTTGGATGGAAATTTTAGCTATAGAGTTGGCTTGAGGGAGACCATAGTAACTAGACTTTCAACAAGACAACAACCTTGTTCTAAGGGAACTACTAGCGATGAGTTAATGGAAGAATCGTCAAAATGCATGAACAAACAATGCCCTAATGGCGATCAAATCTACCTGCCATACGCTGGACAGCTAATCAGTCACCTTGGCTCCAAATTTAACCGAAGTAGCTGTATCAACAGGGTTGGAAGGCGGTATTGCTTGGAAAAATTAGCTGGGCCCTGCACACAGCATTTTTTCGAAGCATTTGCAATGCCTACGGACGGTGGTCGCAAAGAAAGGAAGAAAATGATATCATTGTACTACTTGAATCCCGAAAGTGTTCTTCACATTGAAGAAAGGGCAGTATATAGCTGGTACAGCTTTCTATCAGCTTTAGGCGGTTCAGCCTCACTATGGTACGGCGCTTCTTTCATGTCTGTGGCTCACATAATCTACTATGCCTGCACAGCGTGTGAGAAGAAGCAACAGAGAGTAGACGTTGAGTCAAACTAAATGCAAACTTTAACTCCGATGTAGCGAGGATAATCACATAGGTACAAACGGACAATCAAATTCAAGTTATTAAATGTAATGCTAACTGCATGAATATAACTTGTATCTGTAACTAACAATATATTCTTTGCGTTATTCAACACAGTTGAAAGTAAGGTTAAATTTGTGTAGAATACGCATGAGTAGTATAGGGCGAGCTTTTCGGGCCGCCAATCCGGGATGGAAATTTCTCTCCCAGCCATCCTGCATCGGTATCCGAATCCTTGTCTACAGTTTTCTGGTACCAACTTACCTACCATTAGTACCTCCATTACGCTTAGCATCCTAAGTGTCCCCAGCACCCTCTGTGCACCATGTACCCCTAATATTGCTGGTACTAGTAATACCCCCAGTAGCCCTAGTATCCTCTGTACACCCGTACTTGTGATACCCCAGTACCACCTGTACCCATAGTACATCATATACTCCTACTACTTCCAGCGTCCATTACATCCTCAGTCCTGCTAAAACCCCTAATGTCAAGGTGACAACACTACAACCAACTATCCGTCCCTCTGAGTTCTTCCCCCGGGGCTTGGGACCCGGTAACCAACTACTAGCTAACTCAAAATCTATATAAGGGGGTGAAAGTTTTGGGAAAGTGTCAGTTTGACTTGTTCTTTTGCTGTGAGCGGTCGGTTTTAAAAGCTTTCTTGAAAAATGTATTGGTGGTGTTGGTTCAGTGTTCAAAGTAATAAGGAGGAAATTTGGAACTACAGTGCGCCAAGTTACTTCACCCCGAAACAGCTATCGAGGATGGAAGATTGGCTACCTTTAAATTTAAATTATCATTTTTGGGAGTTTTAGAAGTACCCGATTTGGTAGACCTTCGGATGGTTGACCAGAAACAAATTCCGATTATCGACAACCTTGCTCAAACCCTGGGAACCAAGCTTCGCCTCCATCTCTGCTCCCCTTATCCCAACAGTCCTCTTCAGGGCTAATTGTATATCTGATTCAAAATGTGTGCATAAAATATAGAATACAAATAACACATAGAAATACATAGAAACAGATAAAAACATCGAATTAAAACTGGGTTTAGGTAGGTGAGTTGGTTAGGTCAAATAGCTTAGGTACGTAGGCAGGTAGAGAAGTTAGGTAGCTAAGTAAATAAGTTATTTTTATATAACAAGAATCGAATAAGAGGTTACAAAGTCATAGGCGGTTAAGGATTACTCCTTATGAAAATTTTATGAAACCTGATTGGATGATGTTGCACGCAAGACCCTTAATAAATATGACCATGAAGATTTTAAAGAAGTTTTAGAAACAGGAAATGCAATATCTGGAGAAAACAGGGGTTTTAGAACGGTAGATGGGGATATGGTGAAATACTTCCAAACTAAAGACGACCTTCCGTACCTCTACCCTAAAAGAAAAGTACTTGCCGATGGGGTGACAACTGGTCCTTTGGATATATAGAATTGTTGTACTTGTTTTATCCCAACAGTGCTCCTAAGGGCTACCTGTATATATATATATATATATATATATATATATATATATATATATATATATATATAAATATATATATATATATATATATATATATATATATATATATATATATATATATATATATATATATATATATATATGTATATATATATGTAGTTGCTGTAAATAATCGAATTTGCCAAACATTAAGATTATCTCAGGTTTAAAATAGAAATAATTTTCGAGTTCAAGATTAAATTAACTATTTAAAGAAATGAAAGTTGTACACCACCAGGCACCCGAAAAATTCGGGCACCTGGCGGGGTTCGAACCCGTGTCTTCTGCTTAACGCGTAGACGCTCTAACCAACTGAGCCACAGGTGCTTCAGTAGAAAGAGCGGAAGACCGAATACGAACCCAATGTGTACAACTTTTCAACGCACAAGTGCACTGCACACTGCAAGTGGAGCGAGATAACTCTCATGCCTCCCACTGCAATATGCACGAACCAATTAAAGAAATGAAAGTTGTACACCACCAGGCACCCGAAAAATTCGGGCACCTGGCGGTGTTCGAACCCATGTCTTCTGCTTAACGCGCAGACGCTCTAACCAACTGAGCCACAGGTGCTTCAGTCGAAAGAGCGGAAGACCGAATACGAACCCAATGTGTACAACTTTTCAACGCACAAGTGCATTGCATACTGCAAGTGGAGCGAGATAACTCTCAAGCCTCCCACTGCAATATGCACGAACCAATTAAAGAAATGAAAGAAATATTTCTTCCTCAACTCTTTGCTACAGGTTATTTGTCGCGCCAACCAAAATTAGTTAGAGATTATATGATCTAGAGCATATGGTTGAGATAATCTCGAGTTAACCATTAACCAATCAAGTTGTGTTTTCGTGTGCAGTGTAGAGTAGTTTCATTGTCTAAATGCAGCATTGCCTTTGTTTTATAACAAGGCACTTAAAATGCGTAGGTGGCCTATTAAAAACCTACATTCACTCGGTTAGCATCAACTTGACATATGCTTTCACCCTATAATCCTGTAATTTAAACATGACAGACGACATTTGGAAAAACAAATCCAAAATTTCAACTGTCTCAACATTATACCGAAATGTCTTGCATATTATTCGGACACTAACAATTTTTGATGTGCTATGCACGTATTACTAAAACGTTCTCCTTAAACGGCGTGTGCCTACGGAGGCGGGGCGAACTAAAAAACATTGATTTTATATAATTATAATTAGTATGGTGCATCAAAAGTTTCTTAATTAGTTGTAAGCTATGGTGCTTGTCTAAGAAATCCCATAAAGCTCAACCAAAGTTTGGCAACCAAAGTATATTTTGGCAAAAGGGCATAGGGCTATATAGGTCTTTATGGGGCTACAGGGCTATATGCCTATTCAAAAACGTGTCACTACAGTTTGGGAACGAATTCAAGCTTAAGCTTGGTTCGATTGTGCCTGGATGGCTAGATCGGTAGAGCCTTGGCCTAGACAGCCAAAGGTTGTGGGTTCGATCCCCTCCTCAGGCCCGAATTTTTCGGGTCGGAGGTGCTTTATTGACATCCTTCTTTCTTTCGTTTATAATCTTGTATTATTATACTGGTATAATTAGTATGGTGCATCAAAAGATTCTTAATTAGTTGTAAGCTATGGTGCTTGTCTAAGAAATCCCATAAAGCTCAACTAAAGTTTGGCAATCAAAGTATATTTTGGCAAAATAGATAGTTTGAGATTAGCTTGACTCGAACTCAGGATTATCGTTTAGTTTGTTGGTCATTTTTCGATGTAGTCAATATTTAGCTAATCTTCAGTTTATGTGGAGACAGCTTAAAAACTTACACCTGGATTAACCTTTAATTATTTAGAAGACGTTTTGGCAACGTTAGTGTTCCGTTGATGTTAGTAAATGCAATATATTCACAGTTGTACCAACTACAGAAGATGCAATAAACACAGCCCCCTCCGGTTACACCTACTCCCAGAGCCCACTAAACTATTCCAGACTGTTGGTATAGTTGCCTAATTGGAACTGTGCATGTTTCTCTGTTTTGATTGTCTCGGAACATACTTTGTAAGCATTGTAATTTGTTGAATGCAGCATGATCGGTACTAAAGCGAAACAAATTCTAACGAAACTAAATTTGTTGAGTCTAAATAACACATGTTTTCTGCAGGAATTCTGCTGTAGAATAATTAGTGAAATGCAATGGACTAAAACTAATCATTATGCAAAAATCAATCTAGCTCATTTGCTCATGTTCAGTTTAAAATATAAGCAGGCAAATATAAAACTCTATCTTCTACGGAGGCGAAATTGTCAGGAGATTTAATTTGGATACAATACAGACTGTTAGTATGACTTTTAACGTGCACTACAGTGCATTTCGAGTGACAAACGCTTTTCATGTATGAACCTGCAAACGATATGCTAATTATTGGAATTATTCAAAATGCCGCAATAGCTTAGTCATGAGAGCTTTATTGTGCATGTCCACATCTAAAGTCATGTAATAGTGAAGGAAAATTGGTCACCGTTTTGCAAGGCAGGCATTCAACATGTCAGAGATGCTTCCCAAGCTTAATCAATCGGATGGGTGCATAGCTGGTCCAAGAATTTCGTTGGGCTTAGTATTTCTGATCAGTGGATATTGTGGATTGATAGTGAACACAATCTGCAGCTTGGTTGTCATCAAATGGAAACACTATACATTCTCTACTCGCCTTTTGATTGTCGCACAGTGTTGTCTAAATTTCTGTCATTGTTCTGTATATTTGTGCTATCTCGGACCAATTCTACTGAGTCAAACGGTCAGTTCGTTTTCAGCATTTCCGCTATTCCGAGCTCTGGTTTTATTTTGGGGATACGGTTCACAGTTTATTATGTCTGTAACTTCCCTGCATCTCGCAACGTCGCTATGCCAGATGATACCGGAACATTTACAGTTGGAAGCCGTCAAGTTTGCTATAGCAATTTCTCTTGTGGGCTCCGCAGTCTATTCGGCAGTTACTTGGGTCGCTGTTAATGCAGGAGCCTTTTCTATCTGTCGCTTGCACTGGGAAACTGGACCGCCACACCACACTAAATGGTTCACTGTTTCAGTTCTTACTGTTGCTAAGACAACGGCTGCAGTCTGTGTTGTGGTCACAATACTGTCCTACCTAGCATTGGCTACCGAAATTCAGCGAAAACGCAAGAATTCGTTGGGCCCAACGGATTTTGCTCAGATTCAGCGGAAGCATGTGGTAGTCAGTGTGCAAATGGCTTTTCTGGCACTGTTACGAATGACCTTTGTATTTTTGGGTATAGATTGGCTTGTGGCCAAAATTAGTTATCTAGGCCCAGTGGAAGAGATGTTAATTTTTGAACTGATTAAGATCATTCTTTCGACAGCCGATCCGGTTGTACTCTTCAGTGTATCTAAGGAGATGAGGAAAGCAGCATCCAAGCTGCTGCAGTGCCGGACCTCAGGGATCAGCCCAATTTAATTCAGTTTTGTGTTTGCGCACACTGCCGCATTGGACATGTTTCTTATGAAAAATGTTCGATACAGTATCGAAGCATTTCAGCAATATTTGTACTTTGTCCGTGTAGACGTTGTTCAGTGATTAATTGCAATTTACTTGCACTAATTTGGTTCTGCTTGAGCCATTATATTCTTGAATTGTTTCTTTAGCTGAATTTTCACAGCTTTATTCTTTGCTGAGTTATGTATTCCTTTTGCTTTCACATATAAATAAATCACTTTAGACAATTCTTTAGACAATCCAATTACAGTAATATATGCTCAGTAGGACAGATAAAGTCAAAACAATCACAAGTCCACGGATACCGGAGGATACGATGACAGTTAGAGAAGACGTGTGCTGGACTGCTGGTTGCCGATGTGCCCTCATATGGCTTCTAAGCTGACGAGCCCGGAACAACAACAACAACAACAACAACAGTTAGAGAAATGAAAATCAAACGTGGACACCCACAGTCAGACCAACCTTAATCACGCAACCGGTTTCGATGCTCCGCCGGCGGCATCTTCTTCAGGCGATTCTTCACACGCTGCTGTCGTTCCTAAGGGGTCAGACAGCGGGGGATCCAATTTCGGGAGGGAAGGAAAATTTCAAAGTTCTCTAGGTTTGGGGCCCCAGGGGTCAGACGGGAAAGAACTGGGGGACCGGAGGACCGAAATTGCCGGGAGGGTCGGTAGGAGGTGTGACATTCTGAGATTGAGTTGACATGCAGTGATTGTTTATTGAAATGTTTCTCATAGTTTCAGCAAGCTGCAAACTATCACAACAATACATCGCGATACTACGAAAAGTTACCTGTACATAGGTTCTCGCCCACTAATTACGACGGTAAGCATTTTGTATCAACTCACATACAGGAGTAAACGAGTGAAAACCTAATCTAGCGCACAAAAGGCCCTAAAACAATTAGGTATCTTAAAATAGTCAGCAAACAAAAGCCAATCCAAAGTGTATATGCCATTATGTTCTAATTGCCTCTACTTCTTTCGTAAGAACGTAGAAACAGCTTCCACCATCGATGGGCAAACAAAGTCCGGTTATGCTTCCGGTATCCGGTATTACCAGAAATCCGATCACTCGTGCAACTTCCTCCGATAATAGATAGTATTTATACTAACACTTCTAATGGTAAAAATGGTAAAACTGGGACTGTCCTGTTTTGTTTTGTTAACCATATCCAGCTAGTGTCCGATTAAACTCCGTAGCGTGTGCAGTGGGTTTTAAGAAAGTTGAAAAAGACTCTATGCTTGTCAATGTATGTCTCAAAAGTTTGGAACCTTCCTTCCAAATATTTTATCTCGAATGATATACAAATTTCGTAGAAATATTTGGAACATGTCTGGAAATATTTTGGAATTTGGATTTTTAGGAAACAGTTGAAAAGTTATGAAAAGAACCCTGTAGTTTATTATACCAAGTACCGCTGCAAAGTCTTCCAAATGCTTCCTGACATGTGCTTAAGGACTCAGACAAATTTCCGGTCGACATAATCGATTTTACGAAATTCTCGCTCGACAGTTTTTAAACCAGACGCAGCCAGTTGTCTCTGCAATTGATGCCATATTTCAACGCAAATGTATCTTTTTGTAAACGTTTAGCGTTCGCTGTTGAGTTTATTCTGCCACACCCAAAATTCAAAATCATCCTGAATGGCAGAACATTATTTTTGAAGCAATTGCATTCGCTAAAAATCAATCTACTCAGATTATCCAAAAACCTAATAGCGAATAAAAGATACCTGCTTTCCAGGTTCCCCCATGGTGCGGGACCAAAACTCAAATAGGCTTTTTTGTAAAAATACAAATATCTCACAATCTTTATAAAGGTACAGAGGTTACCGAATAGGAATAGTAGTAACAACAATCAACAATTAATTGAATCTTAACAAGTATGTAGTTAAAGGATTTCGCATGGACGCCGTTCGCTAGATGGCAGCATACCCGTTCTGTTTCAATCATCGGACGGTGGCTCCTATTCACATTCATAACAGTTGAGATTTTAACACTCAGTAATCGCTCAGTAGAGTACGTTATAAGAATTTCATACTGCAAAACACATCCTCTGCACGCTTACGGCAGACTCGTTACCATTGGTTGGCCAACTGATGGTTAAGCACTAGCCAGTTGGTTGGCAAGATCAACCGCCTTCCTGCCTTATTATGGCTTAAAAATCCTGAATGTGTTTCGTCTTCTATATGTCATGTCCTTAGAGACTGATATTTGCCTTGGGATTTTCAGGCGTTTATGTACCATTCAACTTAATTTGCATGTTTCTTTCTTCGATGTAGTTTGGGTTTGTTGTTCACATTTCAATTTCGTCATATTGGCTATTTTTGCATAACTCGTATTTTTGTGAATTCATAATAAAGTTGATTTTGTGAACTTGGATAGGCTCCTATTTGTAGGAGTAGAAGTTTAAGTTCTTAGCATCACACACCTGCGTCTCGAACCTGCACCTAATTTTCCAAATTATACGAAGTCCGGTCTTTATCTCCAAAAAATACATGAGCGCATAGGACCAAACTTCACAGCTGCTTTAGCGGTTTCTCTTGGGGGCTCCGCGGCCTATTCGGCAGTTACTTGGGTGGCCATCAATGCAGGACCCTTTTCTACTTGCCGGCTGCACTGGAGAACTGGACCGCCCCACCACACTAGTTGGTTTAGTAGTTCAGTGCTTAGTGTTGCTAAGACTACGGCTGGAATTTATGTAGCCGTTACAATACTGTTGTTTCTTGCATTGGCTACCGAAATTTGGCGAAAACGCAAGAATTTGTTAGGTTCACTAGATTTTGCTCAGATTCAGCGGAAGCATGTGCTGATCAGCCTGCAAACGGGCTTTCTAGCAGTGCTAAGGATGACCTTTGTATTCCTGGGAATAGATTGGTTGGTAGCTAAAATAAGATACATTGGTCCGGTAGAGCAGATGTTCATTTTTGAATTGATCAAGATCATCCTTTCGGCAGCCGATCTGATTGTACTCTTCAGTGTATCTAAAGAAATGAGGAAAGCGGCTGCCAGGCAACTGCAGTGTCGTTCCTCCGAGATCAGTCCAAGCTAATTTACAAATGTCCGCTCATGTTTGACCTCCAACTGGTCGAATAGGAAACTTTTAACCTCTGGCAATGTTTTAGACCGCAGCTCAGCTTCACATACACTGTGTATACAAACTTATTGATTTGCGATGTTTGATTCTGTATAAAGACAACTTGGATTTTTATTAGTGCATGCTATTATACTCTTCGACATTGATGCATATGTTACTACGTAAGCTGAAACTAAGTCGATCTGAAAGTTTAAGCACAATAAAGTGATTGTACAGGATGTATGTCATTATTTTCCAAGAGCCTCCATTTCTTTCGTCATTGAACAAAAGCTACTGGTCAACAACTGTCCACCATCAATGGGCAGGCAAATTCCGGTTATGAATCCGGAATCCGGTGTCGCCAGGAATCCGATCACTCGTGCGACTTCTTCCGGCTCTCCAACTCGCCCATCCGGTTGATACTTTTCGATCAATTTGAATATCTGAAAGTTTTGTACATCGGACAGTAGAGATATGAGATTGGGCATTGTAAACTGTTATACAGATACCATACATACATAACATGAAGTGGCAATTTCATTTCTTACATTTATACACGGGGTTTACAAAACTCGTACTGAACATAATCATTTTGTTGTAACTAAACGTAAGACCAAATAATCTATCCAGATTGTGGAGTGCCTAGAAACCTTGGGCATACAACTACCTGCTTTCCTGGTTCTCCCATGTCTTGGGCGATGTCAGTTACGATTGGTCCCGGACTAAAATAGGAATAGTAAAAATGTAGATATCTCTCGAATCGCATGCGACCGCAGTAAGTAGCAAATAATAATGATAACAACAGCTAGTAACTATGTAACGATTTTTGTAAATTAAATGACGACATCTGTTCTATACTTGGCCAACTGACAATTTTGAGGGTGAGTAGTGCCAAGAGCGTATACGTACATTATGCAAGTAGCATGACAAGCGTTTATGGTTAAGGTGCTGGTATCGCTTTGTGTAAATTTGACCTTAGAGGCTACAATTCGTTATGAAAGTGGATACATCTTTCCATAGATGTTACTTTAGTGCTCTTTTACATTCTGGGACAAGTCTCGCATTTTTAGGTAAAAAGATAATAAATTTTTGGATTTTGGCATTTTTATCTCAGTAGGTAGTCGATCGATACACCGGATTGGTCGTTATGGCTAGAAAGAGGACACAAAAATAAACATTTTTGCTTTTACAACCTTAGAGCCATCTCTAGTGGTTTAGGCAGTATAAGCCAAAAACTTTTTTGGGGACAAAAATAGCCATTTTCGAAGAAATCAGTTTTTTCAAAATTATATACTGCCAAATCTTACAAACAAATTTGTCTTATTTGTACTCAATCGATACATCGTCCAATTGCACATTTTATCAATGCTGTTGGTTGCTTTAAACTAGAGATATGGCAAAGACCATTTTGGCAAAACTGCGATTATTTTGTTTTGAACTTCGATTTCTCGAAAACTACCCAATGGATTCGAATAATTTTTGGCAGAATGAAAATTCGCACTATTGCGGAGGGACATTTTTCTTGGTTTGAGCTAAAACGTCTTAAGTTGCGAGAAAACTGAATACAAAGTTGCGAAATTTTGTGTCATCGCACATTTGCCGGATTTTCTGCAGTATTGAAACTTGTTGAGCCAAATCCAAAAAATGTCCCTCGGCCCACATGTCCTTCATATCATGGCACAAGAAGAAATTTTGGCCGATTCTACAGTTTTGAGAAATCTATGTTCAAAAATTTTTTGGTTTATATTCAGCTGTCAGATGCCAGCATGTCAGAAAATGTTTGCTATTTTTTACTAATTTTGCTAGTTTCGTAAGCTCATGTGAGTGTACGGATTATAAGCTTTACAACGATGTATAAAGCTCATTCCAACTCCAAAAATTGCGAAAGTTATAGCGTTTCAAAAAACCACCACAAAAGCACTGCACAAAGGTTCCCAGCACCTAAGGTTCGGGTTCGTGTATTTTTGGGCTTTAGAAGCGTAATTGTCGTTGAAATTCATTCAAATTTGCTACAATTACATCATTTAGCATATAAAACATTTTAGAAAAGTAGCGGCTTGAGTATTTTAGTTTTGGAGAAATTAGCTTTAATCCGCCATAACTTGCACTGTGGCCGCCCTACATGGATGAACTTATAGTCATTCGAATCCTCTCACCTAGACCAACAACTTTGCTCTAAAGTATTTTCGATTCCTTACGGTTTTAAAAATAACAGTGAATATTGATTTTCTAAGTACACAACTGACAATTTTTCGAAAAATCAAATTTTGCAAGATTTCGACAACTTCGACAGCGCTGGTCTAGTATTGTCCACATTTGTAGTCCTAAGGGACATGTTACGCCAAACGGAGAGCTCTCTGTGGCATGTCTTTCTGCGCACAGCACCGAAAATGTGAAATTTTGAAAATCGCACCCAGATTATTTCGAACGCGGATTTCTCTCAACTCGTGCAATCGATTAAAAACGGCTTTTCACACGTGTTTTTGTGATAATTGCCGAGTGCTATTTTTCATGGGTTCGCGTTTTGTCTTTCTGTTCGAGGGAAATAAACGTCTAAACTTGAAAATTTTCACGAAAATCGGACGAAATTTACATTTTTCTCAAAAGCTTGAGCTTACTTGAACATTAAACAATTTCAGAAAAAATAGCACTCGGGAGGACGTTTATTTTGAAGCCTGAATTGGTCGCTTTTTATTAGCTTGGCCACATTTCGAGAAATCCATGTTCAAAAATTGTTTTCCTGTTATCGCATGTTCAAGTCGAAGAGTTGAAATGAGACAGCTATACTCTGTCCAGATGTAACAAGCACATTCTAAGCTTTAAAATGATATAAACATTATCGTCGAGCTCCAAGAATTTAGCAAATTACAGTCTTTCGAAATTTGCTGCAAATACCTGAACCTGCACCTTAAGGCAAACGCATCGTCTGCACGCTAACGAAGATCCACGATTACAAACACAGTCCTAGTGTTCACCGTAGATTAGTATGAAGTCGATTGGTACTTTCAATAGCTCATGTGTATTGAAGCGGGCGTCCGCGCCCAAGAAATTTCTTGACGGCACAATTCTAGAGCTGGAATACACTAGCAGTTGACTAAGCGAAATTGTGTCTGCTTTGAGCTTTAGAATACAAGGAGAGCTGTAGAGGTCAGCGTTAGCGTACAGAAGATGTGTCACAACTACAAAGTATGATCTCTGTCATACTCTTCTGCATTACGTAGGCACCCTTGATAATGCTTAAAACAATGCATTATCTTTTGGTTACAGTCCATCGGATTTTTTCCAATATCTTTCTCTTGAATTATCTGAAATGCTACCTGTCAATTTCCTTATAAACGGCCCCCCCACTAGGACAGAGACTGGACTAACTTGACAGCATTAACTCTAACACCCTTGGGAGCCAGATCCAGGGCAAAGCATTTGGTGAAGCTATCCAGGGCTGCATTGGTCATATTGTAGTAAGCTCCTTGGCTAAACTAAAAAAATCAAAACAAAATGGTAGAGGTCAGTTCGAGACAAAATAAATTATAACCATACATGTGCTTTAGGGGGGGGGGTTGGGAGAGGGGGTTTTCACTTTTACCAGACCAGGACCACACACCATAGGAGTCCCTCACCCCCAGAAACCGGTTTTTTTCCGGATTGTCGGTGGCCTTCGGCCGCCGACTCACCCCCCCCCCCCCAAACTTCCTCTCCTGCGCATGTCTGATTATAACCAGGACCCACGAGACTCGCGATTTGTGGTTCAGTTATGCTTTAGGTCTAGCGGGTAACATCTGGTTAACTTAGTGCAAAATTTATGTCTCCAGAGAATTGTCAAAACAGTTAATTTTTCAAAACATTGTGGAAGGAAACTGCAAAATAGCTTTAGGAATATCTCAAGTCAAATTTTAAAAGTGAACAACTTTAGAGACCTAGTAAATCGGCAACTTTCCAGTCCTTTTGATATTTTGCCTAAACCGTTGTGTAGGTTTGGAGAGGAAAAATTATATTTTGATTTCGTAACTGTATATTAATAGGTTTCTTAGGCTGTCGCTTCATTAGATCAGTTAATCAGAGATGAAACCGGGTCACCGGGTCAAGAGCTCTGACCCGGTATTTTTGATTGGAGGAATTTTTTTGCTGTTATAGGATATTTTTCAAAGTTTTACCAATTTTTGCCAACTGAAAACTTCAACAATTACTCAAAAACTAGCAATCGAAATATTCTTAACTTAATCGTGTAGTTTTTTAATGCTTGTTGCCGTAGTAGTGTCTGCATAATATTTGTAATGTCCTGTCAAGCTTAGACCTTGGTTTGAAACTACAATGATTGCGTTGAATCTTAACTAGAAAATGAAAACTATTACATATGCCCTGAGGGTCTGAAATCTTTATTTTAAAATCTAAAATTCCCCATGCTATTATTTTTGGAGGGAGAGGGTCAGACTGTGGGTTTCAAATCTCCGTAAGAAGGAAAATCTCAGCAAAACAAGGTTTACAGATTCTGAGTTTTACTTGCCTTTACTTTTTTGCAATTGTTATGGCTTACTACATATCTTCAGGAACCAATTGTGATTGATTTTATTTCATATTATCTTAATCCAAGCCATACGAAAAAATATTTCCAAGGAAATTCCGCTGAGTGAAACTTCAATCATACAACTAAGTGAAATATTTTACTAAAATTTATAATGATAAAGCAGAAAAGTGCTAATGTTAAACTCTATGATTAGAATTAGATGATGTTATGACTTTGGCATAGTGTTTAGTTCCAATTTGTTTGATTCAAAAAGCTATGTAGTTTACTTCGCATTATTGAGTGCAAAATCGTGCAAATCATTTTGATTTTTTTCGGCTTACTTAAAATATTCACTTTCCAATGCTACTACCTTAAGGAAAGCAAAGTCTTTGCCCAATTTGGTATTTTAGTCGTCAAAAATGTCCAAAATAGTAAAAACACTCAGCGCACCCCAATAAAGTATTTTTTGTTTTATGCAAGCTTAAATCTGGATTTTCAAAAATACCGGGTCACCGGGTCACCGGGTCTGGCATCGACCGGGTCACCGGGTCACCGGGTCAAACCTAAGTTACCCGGTTTCATCTCTGCAGTTAATCTTTATTAGATTCGTCTTACTTAGGCTGAAATTCAGAGCTTAGATCGTTCAAACGTTTGAGGTTTGCTCTCAGCAGACACTGACGCCCAAGTGCCTTCTAAAATGCCACTACAGTTTGGGTTCGGAGTCAAACTTAAGCTTGGCTCCAATCGCTCCCGTGGCTCAATCTATAGAGCATCAGCGAGCCTATTGTAATATATGAGCTCGATTGGAGATGTAGTGCCGATGTAGTTTGCCGATGGATCTGTAAGGGAAGCAGGCCTAGAAAAGATTGATAAAGCCTAAAGGTGCATTCATAGTTCCTGTCGCAAGTAGACGCCAGTCGACGCGCATACGTAAGCGTCTGCATGCGTTCGTGAGCATGAATATGCTACAATTAATTTTAAACGGTTAAAACAGCATGTTACACTTTGAGGCGTCGACGCACGTCTCTAAACGTTAACGACAATGAATGCACCTTAACATGGGGGGTTCGGCTGATGCATCTGTGGTGTCAGTCAGTGCGAAAGGTCCCCTGTGACCCAACCTTGAACGTTCAAAAGGCTCTCCGACGCGTGTCTCCTCGTCGCAACTAAGCTGTACAATTTAGGACAATGATAAGTTAACTAATAGGAAGAAACTTACAGACATGGTGCTTCCGATGCTTGACACATTCACAATATTGCCTAAAACAGAAATTTGAAACAATTTCAATTCTGAAAGTGTAATCACTTTTAAAGCAGCGGAGGATAATAGTCAATAGACACAGCTCTTCAGTGCGTGGAAATAATGTTTAAGATTACAGTTTCTAAATTTGCAGATTTTTTAATTTTTGGTATCTTTTTGTTTTTGTATGTTAATATTTTGAGGGTCACTGTTTTAATTGGGTTCATTTAGACTTTCATTTTGATGTGGTAAAACTGCATAAACACATAAAAAGTATGAAGAAATCTAAGAAAGGAAAAATCAAAAGCCTTGGGATTTTAATTTTGATTTAAATTTGATTTGATTTGAGTTTATCTCTCATTCAATCTCTTACAATTGAGCCACACCCTCTGCTCGTACCTTTACTCTCTATCAGGTGTGGAATAGTGAGCTGCGATAGATCCACCACGGATCGGAGATTGGTGTTGAACACCTGATCAAAATCCTCCAACGTCAGCTCCAGGTTTTGCTTCATGGCAGGGACTCCGGCATTGTTCACCTAAAATAGCAAAAAGAATGGCAGTGTTTTCAATATTTGTCCTGGCTAAAGTGTCATCTAAAATGTCACTATAGTTTGAGAACGATTTCAAATCTAAACTTGGTTCGATTGTTGCTGGGTGGCTCAATCGGTAGAGCGTTGGTCTAGTCAGCCAACGGTTGTGGGTTCGATCCTCACCGCAGGCTCGAATTTTTATGTCGGAGGGGTTCATCCTCATTGCATTCGTTCTTTCATTTGTCGTTTTCAATCCTAACGGCCTTGCTACAAATGTTCAGACAGGTATAACTTAACACAGCTCAGCTGAAGTCATCTTGTGCTAAGTATATATATATATATATATATATATATATATATATATATATATATATATATATATATATATATATATATATATATATATATATATATATATATATATATATATATATATATATATATATATATATATATATATATATATATATATATATATATTATTCTATATATATACACATATATATTTATTTATTTATTTATTTATTTATTTATATATATTCTGAAATTACATGAAAGAGTTACCACTTTGCTCTTAATACCAGAATGTCAATTTTTCCGAAGATTTCTTTCGTCTGTGTCACAAGATTCTTTCGGAAGGCACCGTCATTAATGTCTCCCGGAATCAAGACCACCTTAAAATCAAAGACTTTTTCATGTTGATTTGACTGTGTGTATAATTGAGGATAAAATAAGAAAATATGAGAATGAGGTGATAATGAAAAGCAAAAGGAAAGAAAAATCATACAGTAACCTTGTCAACTTCTAATAAATTACCGAAGTGGTGTTGTGGAAATGAGATTAGCGGTTAACCGACCTTATAGCTTTTCAATTCTAGGCATGAACTTTTCACTGCGCAAATACATTCAGAACTATAGTCGCTGAAACTGAAACTGAAACTAGGTTTCACTCTCTACATGTTTCAGTTTCAGTCACTGAAACTGAAACTGAAACTATTTTGGAAAACGGACTGAACATGAAACTGAAGGGCCCTAAGTCCGATGTATTTATCCACTTTTATATATTACCTGGGTAGGGTGGGGTGGACCTATTAAATATTTTTTTGGTAAAGTTATATAATAAATATTTCAGACAATTACAAATATGTTTATCACCAGATCTATTTCCTGGATAATCCTGATGGTGCTCATAAATCCGGATAATGTAACAACAATTGGTGAGTTTACCAAATTATACAAAATTCTCTGAAACTGAAACCATTTAGACAAGGCGACTGAAACTGAAACTGAAACTGAAATTATTCTTGGTATCCGACTGAAACTGAAACTACCCTATTTCTAGAACTGAAACTAAAACTGAAACTAAAATGGGCTACTGAAACAACACTATTCACAACTTCAGTCCCTCTTGAAACCGTATCACTACAGGTCGAGTTCGAATTCAAACAAAAATCATGGTTCGATTATGTTCCGGAGACTACATCAGGCAGCGCAAACTTGTGAACAGAAGGTTGTAGGTTCAATCCCCGCGTTAGGTCCGAATTTTCCTATTCAGAGGTGATATAATGAAGTCTGTCTTTCCACATTTCGTCACTCTGTATATTCTGATAAGCGTTGTGATGATTTTACGGAAAGGTTTTAAATTTAGACTTGACTCGGCACTCAAACAATTCAGTTAATTAATTCAATTAATTAATTTTATTTATTTATTAATTAATTTAAGCATTTATTTCTTGTTTTTGTTTGTTCAACAGCAAACCTGTTCAGATTTCAGCCCGGCCTGAACGCAGTCCGCCTTCGTTTCCTCCAACTTTTCCACTCTTCGACCCGTGATCACGACACTGCAACCGGATCGGGCCAAATGAACGGCCGTCGCCTTTCCGATACCCGAAGAAGCTCCTGAAAACTTATAATCCCATAACTCAACCTAGATTAAAGAAATGAAAGTTTTACACCACAAGGCACCAGGAAAATTCGGGCACCTGGCGGGGTTCGAACCCGCGTTTTTACTGAGCCACAGGTGCTTCAGTAGAACGAGCGAAAGACAGAATACGAACCCAATGTGTTCAACTTTTCAACGCACAAGTGCACTGCACACGGCAAGTGGAGCGAGATGGCTCAAGCCTCTTTGGCCTAGGGCCTTTTCAAGAAAAGCTAGAGGAGAGTAGAGTTAAAACTGACTGTTTTAAACTCATTTTTAACTCCACTTAAGCCTGACTTTTCTCTCCTTTAGCACTTTCGTGAAAAAGGTAGTGTTAATTTTAACTCTACTCTACCCTTTCTTGAAACGGAGTTGAATGCTAGGATGAGTAAAAAATGCGGCATAATTTCAAGACTTCTGGCACATGGCATTATCCAAAAGCGTTGCTTTGTCTGCTCAACTGATGCAAATTTGTAATCACGCAGAACGGCATGCATGCTAATCATGCTTGCTCAGCTTGGAAAACACAAGCTTTATGCTAAACGAGTTTGTATCGAGCTTCAGCACATAAGCATTGCAGCTGAATCTGTTTGATTCACTGTGGTACAATTTGCGAAAGAAGGGGTGTGTGCCATAGTTTGAATCTATCTGTGTCACAAAATATTGGTGTAAGAAAATATGTATCGCAACCCTAGTGCATGGAGTCAGTAAAAGAAAAGTTTGTGGCAACCATAAGATAAAAGTTCAGCTATCCGTCCTGTGGTAGTAGTGGTTAGCACGTCTGTCTGCAGGTCTGAAGGGCCATGGTCCGATCTCCGGCTGCACTGATTGTTTATTTTCGAATCAGTTGATGCTGATCTTGTAAACTTTCCTACCCTTGTCTTGGGTAGCTCGGTTTTAATGGATTTCAGCCTTTCCCTGAAATTTCCCGTGAACTGCCAGCATTTGACTGAAGACCTACACATATACACTCGTATATACGATGGGGGGGAGAAATGTACAGTAGCCTGCGACCGCCATTAATTAATTTTGTGGGATCCGTCATGAGTATGAAATTTCTTCGAGACTCACGTACCTGTAGTCTATCCGGTTTATTTAAGTTTTACTGTAAGAGAAGCAGGCATAAGAAACATTGATAAGTCTGATATGGAAGCTCAGATGATGACTCGGTGTTGTAGTGGTTGGACGTCTGACTTACAAGCAGGAGGGGCGTGGTTCTAACCCCGGCCGGGCCAATTCTTTATATACTTTGAATCCTGTATCAAAAGCTAAACTCCCCTCTTTCTCTCTCAATTTCCTTCCTAGGTTCTGGTTTCAAGGATAAAACGGAGTCTAACTCCTCCCGCATTGGGCTTGTCCTCTACTTCTTCTAGGTCAACGACACCTGGTGGTAGCGCTACACAACTACAGTGGCACTCTCTTTGTAGGTGTGGAAAAAAACGATGATCATCGCTGTGTAACAGATCTCGGCAAGACAAGGTTAGGCTTGCCGGAAAGGTTGAAATCAGGATTGAAAAATAAAAAATGTCCAGAGAAGGGGATCCAGCCCATTTCGAGTTGGCATCTCTGAGTAAACATTAACCATTCAGCAGTCTTCCTATCGCAAAACAATTTTTGCTACACTAATTTAGGGAACTTTCGTAGTTCACATGCTGATAAGCTTACAAACCAGGCACTTTTTTGAATTTTTTGTAACATTTTTTGAATTCGAAACTCGAAAGAACGAATTCCTAAGAAAATTTTACCCCGTTACCTTTTTATGTTAAGAAGCTATCTAGAAAACTTAGTTAGGTACCTGTAATTAGGGCAACCTTGTCCTGTAAACCGTGCGTTGTACCAGACATACTTGCACAAATACTATCTGTAGATTGTTGTGAAGCCGCAGAATCGAGAATGTAGTAAACAAGGTCTAGCTGATAAACTTATACTTAATTGTCTGCCTGCCGTCAGAAACAAGTTTTGTAGCAATCCAGCTGAAATGGAATGTCAAACCTTTTTTCTGCGAAAATTGGATTTAACTGTCAAATTGAAAGGCTGGCTTGTGACTGAAATAATTTCTGCCATGTGATTACAACTAATTCCATTACAATGAATGGGATTTTAAACTTGTCACGGGAGAAATTTAATTCATAACAGACAGCTAGGAAATTCACGTTGTAAAAAAAGCACCACCACAGCACGCGGTTTTCGAGTTTTTCTGGAATTCAGGGAGCAAATCTTTTCTTTAACGCGGGTTTTGTAATAAGTTTACTCCTATTTAGAAGACTACAAGCTCGAACAAGTAGACATCAAGACTATGCTATGTTTTGAAAAATTGGGAAACCATTCTGCCATAATTCTTCCGTTTAGCAAATCCAAATTGCATATTGCTATAGAGTGCGTTGAAAAATTGCCAATCAACTGTTACAAACTTTCTTCAGCTTGTAAGCAATCCTAATCCTGGACTGCACCACATAACGTTAAGAAAAGCTGTTTAATGACCAAAAGCTAAGTCCGAATTTTGAATGGGTAATTCTGTAGCTAACCTCCTGTTGCTCTGCTGCTATTCTTAGCCTTGATTGGTGCAGTGTGTCAGGCCCCTGGTACCTGCAGAGCCTCGAATGTTTTGAATTCAATCCAAGGAGGAGCTGAAATTCTGTGGACCTCAAACCCATGAAGCGTGCCTGAATCAATTTGGTGGTCAGGCTCTCAAATTGTTATATATATGTGTGGAGGATAGAAAATTTGTAATACTAGGGTTGGGCCGAAATGTGTGAGACATGACTAAAATTAGTGAAATAATAATCGAATTTTTAGTTGATATTGAATTGATATTGAACTGATTTTTACACCTGGTATTCTTGATTTTTGTATTTTATATTCTGACAGATTTTGTTTGCATTTTGTTTGTATTTCTGGCACATTTGACACAAATTTTGTATATCTGCAGTCTATTTTATAGTTAGCTATGTATTTCTTCTCTGGGTCTGTTGAACGTAAATTTAAAAGGTATTTTGGTCTTTGATCTGTGACTGTCGTCTTTAATATTCGGCCTCTATTTGAAGTTGATTATTGTTCGCTATTTGGGAAGTTTTGACAAAGAAGTTAGAAATTCTGGCTGTTTCATGATGGACATTTTTATTTGCAAAAAGGATCAAAATTTGGGGACTTATCTCCCCAGGACACTAAGTGGGATTAATGCGTCCGAGTTTGGGATTTTTGGGAGTCTCCTTCACCCCGAGAGCTGAGTTCATACGTCACAGAGAAGTGACGTATGATAACACACACACACACGAGAAGCACACTACACGAAAGGGAGCCGCAAGCTCCGCCTTACACGTCACGCACATATGATTGACGGGTCTTCCCCGAACCTCAAAATTCTCTAATTTTCAAAATCAGTCGTGGTTGAGCTGCCCTGCGAAGTGGTTGTGAATTCTGTTCTTGTTTGAAGCTAGTAAGCTTGTACTGTTGAGACCGAGGGCCCAGGAGGGGACATACCGGTCTGTCAACGTGTGGATTCGAGTTACGGTCTTGTTATTGACCTATACTTGCTGACTTTGTGTTTCGGGGGCTAGCCACGACTCGTCTACTTTTGCACTTCTCTGATTCTGATTAATTCTGTGACTTATTCTTCCTTTTGCGCCTTCGAAGGACCTTCGATCATCTCATCGAAGTTCACACCGGACACACGGATTTTCGGACCAACAAGGTAGCTGGAATCGTAAGTCTGTCTCAGGGAGATTTGGGAGTGAGTTGGTCTGACAAAATATTGAGGTTTTCAAGAAGTGGACTAAAAGCTGAGGATTGTACCAAGCATCCAAAAACTGATTATTTTGTGTAGTACCGACCATTGTATTTGCTTGTTTTGTATTCGTATCTTGTTGATAACTGACCTTGTTATAGTATTGTTAGTATCATGATGATTGTTACCTACGTCCTTAAACTGTAGATAATATTTTATCAGATGTAATTATAATTGTGCTTATGCCATTAAATTAACAATTTAATTTACGTTATTCTTGGATGGGCCTTACCTGTGTCTGAGCGAGAGTGAGAAGTTAGATACTCAATTCATTAGGAATTAGAGAGATAGCAGTAAAACTAATACTAGGATTTATTATCGGTCTGTTTAGTAGCTATGACCCCTGTGCATATCCGTGAATAAATAGTGAATAAGCCGTAGAAAGCCAGTGTTTGACGTGGATTCTCCCAGATCAGTGACTCGCTTAGAGAGAGAGAGAGAGAGTGGAATAAAACGACCCCCCAAATAGCCTTTTCTTTACATATGTACAATCCGTAGGCTAATCAAACTTCATTTGACTGCATCAGTCAATACCAGTTCAACTTTTCCTGTGTTGCGTGCACACAGTCACCGCAATGGGAGGCCGGAGCAAGCACACAATAATTATCCTTCGACTCCTTTAGTAAGACATCCATTAACTGCTCATGCGCAAGATGAGAAAGCACAGCACTTTGACTCTAGCGCAGATGGAGTGGGACCCCAAGTAAACACGAAAACCAGAGATGAAACCGGGTCACCGGGTCACCGGATCAGGAGTTCTGACCCGGTCTTGACCCGGTATTTTTGATAGGGGGGAATTTTTTGCTGTTTAAGCGTATCTTTCAGAATTTTTAAAAGTTTTACCACCTGAAACTTCAATAATTACTTAAAAACTAGCAATAGGAATATTGTAAACTTATTCGTGTTGTTTTTTAAATGCTTGTCGCTGTAGTGTCCTCATAATATTTGTATATAATGTCCTGTCAAGCTTACACCTAGGTTTGAAACCTACGTACAATAATTGCGTTGAATCTTAGCTAGAAAATGAAAACTATTACATGGGCTCTGAGAGTCTGAAATCTATATTTTAAAATATAAAATTTTTCATGCACCAGCTACTTTAAGTGATTTTTCGCCGCTGCTATCATTTTTGGAGGGAGGGGTCAGACTATGTGTTTCCAATCTCGGTAAAGACGAAAATCCCAGCAAAACAAGGTTTACAGATTCTGAGTTTTGCTTTGCATTTTTTCTAATTGTTATGGCTTACTATCTTTAGGAACTAACGGAGTTTTGTTTGATTTTACGTAGTAAATATGTATATATTGTCTGAATCCTAACCATAAGGAAGAATATTCCCAAAGAATCGCGCTGAGTGAAACCCTCAACCATACAACTAAATAAAATATTTTACTAAAGTATATAATGATAAAACACAAAAGTGCTAATGTTAAGCAGTATGACTAGAATTAGATGATGTGATGACTTTGGCAAAGTATTTTGTTCGAATTTGTTTGATTCAAAAAGTTATGTAGTTTACTTCACATCACATTGAGTGCGAAATCGTGCAAATCAGTTTTGATTTTTTCCGCTTACTTACAAAATTTACTTTCCAATGTTACTTTAAGGAAGTCAAAAATTTTGCCCAACTTCTTATTTTAAACGCCAAAAATGTCCAAAAAGATCAAAAAATAGTAACCACACCCCAATATAAGTATTTTTAATTTTTTCCAAGCTTAAACCTGAATTTTCAAAAATACCGGGTCACCGGGTCAGGACTCAGGGGTCTACCGGGTCACCGGGTCAGCAAATAGTGACCCGGTTTCATCTCTGACGAAAACTATCTCTTGTGGGCCGGAAATGCAAATTTTGGCTCTGTCCACCACACCCATCCAGCGTATTCTAGAATCACTTCACAGTGTAGGAAATTATATATGTGTCTCACAGAATAAAATACTAGATCGGACTTAATAAATGATTGCAGGTAAATGTTCGGTGTGTGATGCCTAGACCGTAGCGAGAGTGGAGAATCATTTGGCTAGAGTAAACCTAACGTCTGACTAGACGACCGTTCTAATTTGGCCTATCAAAAAGGAAAAAGCACCATACGACTTTACTTTTAAATCGCAAATATAAACGAGGGCAACTTAATTTTGGGCCACAACTCAATAAAATATTACATAAACTCAGAGAGATAAGCAAATTACTGATTACGTAAGTTTTGGTCTTGACGATAAGCAAAATGAGTTAACACACAGCAACCTTTCTGGTTTTAGCTTCCTCAGAGCTTTAAACTTTTATTGTTGTTTAAGTTTGTGTTTTTCATTCATGCATCAATTTATCTCATTTTGTATTTATTCAGTAAAAGCAGCAAACATGAAGGTGGGAAATCTGGCTACATTGTTAATAAGCTTCCTAGGAGTCTTTACCAGCAGTCAGAAAGGCATCAGGACTATCATCAGGATCAATATCAACAGAATGATACAGGGCAGAACGCAGCACAGAAAAGCACAGATCAGACAAGCCACGTTGTCACATTTACACCGCCAGTAGTATTTAAGGTCATCAGTTGTTGCAGGTACTTCAACACAAGTTTGTGGTTTGCAGTTGTACACAACTGGTAATTGTGAAGCCATGACTCCCTCTATCAACTAGTGATGCAGTAGTGGATGATATCTTCCGATTTCTGGGCTTTTTAAAAGATTTTGTCAGGATAGCAAGCCTAGGCGAGTAGTATTCTCGGTGATACTGCCGTATAGGCTATTAATTCCTATTACGTATACTTCCGTATTTTGCTATAGGACTACAATGACTTCGTGAAGCAGAAACCACTGGACAAATATAAAAGCTAGGTTGCTAGTACCATTAAAATTTGCATATTTGTTGAATTTAAGCATTAACAAGTTTTCTTGAAAAATAACGCTAACTACGACAAATGAGCAAGGACGTATCGAAAAGTTGGTGCTAATTGTCAACATCTCATGTAGGTACACTAAAAATCTATAGTAATATACGTTTATAATGCAACATGTGCACGATATCATTCATCAAAATTAAATTTTGCAACAAAGTTGACTTGGTCAACAGTCGGCCATTGGCCAGCCAACGGCCAAGCGGTTTGCCCTAGGCCATTGGCCTTTGGCTGGCCAACGGTCAATGTTTGGCCAAGCCAACTGGCTGACTTGCCTGCCAACGGCCAATGGCTTGGCCGGACAACGCATAAATCTACAGAAGACCATGCCTAATAACTTGGACTATGAAATTAATTCACAGTAGTACATCAAATTCCCCAAATATTGTTAAAATGATGTATGGCCCTGATGTAGTAAGGCAGAAAGAATTCCGTTTAAACTAATTTGCTTCGCAGCAGGTTTGCAATTGCGGAGAATGTCCGCCTGCCGGAAACGTTTTACACAAAATCGTGTTTATTTCGCTAAAGTTTACGCTTCTTTTGAGGATTTCAAGTAATACTAAATGGTGTAACGTACATTTACATAGTATTTAAGAACGAATGCTGAAAATAGCTGATGTCTTCGTCACTGGAATTTGGCCATTTGATCAGGGTGGAACTGCCTGCTTCAGAACTAGCAGATCAAATGAGACGTTGTCTGGTCAGTCGTAATCATTTTCTTAAACGATTAAGGCCAGTTTACACCAGCAAATTTTCGCCAAACCAAACCTTGACCAAACTCAAGTTTGGCAAAAGTTTCGTGGAAGTTTGATGATAAACATAGACCAAACGTCCACCAAATTTCCACCAAGACCAAACTGCCAAACTGAGTTTGGTCCCATAGCAATTTTCACCAAACATTTGGTGAAACCGACTAATAAAAATCCACCAAAAAGTCACATGCCTGTATCTGTGCTAGTGTTTATATATGTAGTGGGCCGCTTCGCAATTGATTCTTCCACAAATTCTTGTAAACCGTAGCTGAGAACTATTTGATAATACTTTGCTCTTAGTTATCCCCGTCTCCTTATTTCTAAACCCTAAGACTTACAACTTTAATATTAAAAACTCCTTAAAATATACCGTTTGGACAATAAAATATGTAAAAATCAGCGAGATCGGAGAAAGTAGAAAAAAACTACCAAAAAAATGGACCCCCCCTTAAGGTGCTGGTATCGCTTTGTGTAAATTTGACCCTATAGGCTCTAATTCTTTATGAAAGTGGATGAAACTTTCCAAATATACTATTTCGGTGCTCTTTAACATTATGGGACCAGTCCCGTATTTTTAGGTGCAAAGATAAGAAATTTTTGGTTTTTGCCATTATTCTCTCAGCACATAGTCGAGACACCAGATTGGCTGATATGGCTGGAAAGAGGGCACAAAGATGAACATTTTTGCTTTTACAACTTTTGAGCTATCTCCAGTGGTTAAGTCAGTATAAGCAAAAAACGATTTTTGGGGTCCAAAAATGGCCGTTTTCGAGAAAATCAGTTTTTTCAAAATTACTGCCAAATCGTACGGACAATTTTGGTTTATTTATACTCGATCGATATACAGTCTCATTGCACATTTTATCAATGCCTATTAGCCGGAGTTTGTTGCTCTAAACTAGAGATTTGGCCGAAAAACCATTTTGGCAAAACTGCGATTATTTTGTTTTGAACATCGATTTCTCAAAAACTACCCAATGGATTCGCGTGATTTTTGGCAGAATGAGAATTCGCACTATTGTGGAGGGACATTTTTCTTGGTTTGAGCTAAAACATCTCCAGTTGCGAGAAAACTCAATGCAAAGTTGCGAAATTTTGTGTCACCGCACATTTAATGGATTTTCTTTACCGTTAAGACCTGCTGAGCCAAATCCAAAAAAATGTCCCTCGGCCCACATGTCCTTTATAGGACAGCACAAGAAAAATTTTTGGCCGATTCCACAGTTTTGAGAAATCCATGTTCAAAAATTTTTGGTCTATATTCAGCCTGTCAGATGTCAGTATGTCAGAAAATTTTAGCTATTATTTCCGGATATTTACTAGTTTCGTACTCTCACGAGAATCTGCAGATTATAAGCTTTAAAATGATGTATAAAGCTCTTTCTAACTCACCAAATTGCGAAAGTTATGGCGTTTCAAAAAATACGCACAAAAGCACTGCACAAAACGATACCAGCACCTTAAGTTAACAGAAGTAAAATAATAAGAAATAATTCTGTTCACAATTTTCTAGGAGATTTTAATAATTCCGACAGTTCACATTTGATCAGTTTGCATGAAATATTAAGAAGTTAACTAAAACACTTTGAATTTATAGGATAATAAATTAGTTTAACTGAAAAGTTTTCGGCTTGATGACCATAGATGGGCCCCCCAGATTATATCCAAGTCTTAAAGATTTTATTGTGCACCCTGCTACGTAGTTTCGTTATTTGAAATCTAATAGGAGGGGCAAGTGATGGCCAACTCTATCTAGTACACAGTTCAAGGTTCACCTAATGGAGGGTGTCAGCAGCAAATGTGCAAGGAAAACAAATTGTAATATTGTAAATTTAACTGTCTTAATTTGAAATAGTAAATATCTTAAACTAACTAAATTTTGAAACTATTAATTGGTGTAACGAAAACTAAAAGCTACTTCCTTGGGTATCAGCGGGGCTCCCAGTATTTTTCACAAAAATAACCTATATATTTTACCGGTCTCACGAATAGTAGAAATTACAGGAGTTTCCTGTAGAAAATACCAAAGAAACCTGTAGTTTTGTTCGACCTTTTCGACAATACTAGATGAGCTACCAAAACTTGAGTTTTTACCTGTTTTTACCTCCTGTTTTTCACTGGAGCAACCTGTTAATGAAAAAAGGGGGGCTGGTTGGTGGAACGACCGCTCCCAAAATTTCAGGTAGAGAGCAGCCGTTACAAAAAATCACCCACACGGTGTTGAAAGACTGAAATTTTGAAAAATTTCAGTCTTAAAAAACTATGGTCAATGTTTCCCTTATATACTCTGTTTGCGTTATCAACGTATCGAGTAATAACCTGCAGTGCTAACCAGTAAACCAGTGAAAACTGCAGGTTCATTTGAATTGAATACTAATCTAACTTGTAATCCACTTTACCAAAGTATATTCGGTAAATACTGCCAAAGGTGTCCATTAGACATTACAGGACGTAACCTGTATTTGCTACAAAAGCTTTTGTATTTATCATGTACAAAAGTGATTTCTGTAGTTTCTACTGGAACATTTCTAAGAGTGAACGGATAACTTTCAAATTAATTTGCGCAATTAATAATTTAAGATTGAAAACTCAAAGCATATGAAACCTCAAATATTGTATTTTATTTGACTTTGGAAAAAGGCTGGCACACATTGAATAGAGATCCAAAGAAGCAATTTAAAATTTTATTCAGACTAATTAATAATTTTTAAGTTTAAACAATATTTTTATTTTATTTTTAATTTTTATTATTTTAGACATGTTATTTTTATTTTAATTAATTTTAGACAGTTATATTTGGAACATTACAATTTGTTTTCCTAGTATATTGGCTGCTGCCCCCCATTAGCTGAACCTTGAACTGTGTACTAGATAGTGTTGATCATCTTTTGACCTTTCTGTTATTTTTAAAATTGCAAACTACTCAACAGGGTGCAGAATAAAGACATTAAGAAATAGATTTAATCTGGGGGCCTCAGCTGTGTTCATCAAGCCAAGTTTTCTGATCCCTTGTTTCTTAAAGCGGTAGGGCTAGTTTCCAGACGGGAGAAGCATAAAAATACAAACATTGTAATAGTACAGAAAATCTCACTCCAAACTTAGAAAGCTAAATGCTAACTACTGATAGGTCGCTCAAAACGAGAAACCGATAGGTGAAAATTTTTTCCGGAAAGTTTGTAGCATGTGTATATTCAAAATTTATTTTATTTTTTCCGTACCCAATTGTTAAGTGTGAAACTAATCACACTAAAATGCGCTGCATTAAAGTTTTAGTTTAAACACCCTTGTCGGAGCCATAAGGAGCTAATGAAATTTTGAATCAAGTGAAAGGCAGATAAGTTGCTGCCATACTCGTTAAAACTGTTTTCCACAAAACCTTTTCAGATGATTGAATTTTCATGGAGAAAAAATTCAATACTGTCAAAATTAATGCAGTAGCAAGTAGCATAAATGAATGCATATAAGTTTTATGCAAATTAGGTTAAATTTTGCATCGTGACAAAATGTGTCTCATAACTTATTGGTGTGGAGAAAGCAATGCGAACAATTTGGTAAGTATCCAATTTATGTTGTTGTATTGTAAACAGAATGTTATACAATAGGACAGGATGATTTTAAATGTTAAGCCAGAATACCAGTCATGACAGCATGCATTTGCAATCAACCAAATAAAAGCTCATATCAGGTTTTTCAGGAAAATTTATTACAGAGTGAATCACTTGCTAATCATTATTGTTGGGCCAATTCTGAGTTGGGCCAAGCCATACCAAACCTTGCACGTATATGCTTTATTGCGTACATATATGAGAAAGAAGAAGAAAGTAAGAAAAAATGAAAAAGAGGAGAAAGTATATAGTTAGTATCAGTATCAGTATCTGTACCAATTACAAGACCACCAAAGCCAGAACATGCGAACACAACCTTCGACAGTCTAAAATCTAAAATTTCTGAACAAGTATATATGCGTTAATGATTCTATAAAATCGTAACATATCAATCATTGTATCCCTCCCACCCCAACTATCATAAGTATGTAAAATGCATGTAATTTATGTACCTATCTTTATATATGTATATGTTCCAGAGTTTCCATCAATCTATCTTGTTATCCCACTCTATTAGTCTCGTTATATACGTTATCATATCTATTCCAAAATTCTATCGTTATATATCTACGTACGCATCTCTACCATATCCATATTGGTCTGTTATTCGTTATCACTCTGCGTATCAACTCCTGATCATGCTCCGATATATCCTACCACCTCGTTCAGAACTCCGAACATCTGTGGAAGGTATGAATGCTACTTTCTACATTTACTAAACTATAATTTAAGAATACTGGCTTCTCTGTCTATTGACCGCTACATATTATATGTATATACCGTAATATATAGGTTACGGTACCGAGCAATGTTTTCATAGTCAAACATTCGATACATATATATTTCTCAACAAAACCTCATGTATTTGTATTGTTTCAGGCGCTATGATAGCAGCCCAGATTTGCACCTACGGGGAAATCGTGCTGTCAGACGCGAGGGTGGAGCCAGCAGCAATGGAAGCGATCGCCCCTGTCATCGCCAGTAATCAGTAATAAGTCAGTCAGTAATCAATCACATAAGCTTGAAAATAAGCATTCAATGTGAAAAAAACTAACTAAACACTGTAGTCTGGTACTAATAATAGACTTCATAAGTTAGTCTTAAAGAGATCGACTTATTTATTAGTACATGTGGCCTGGTTCGATCTTTCAAGCACATCCACTGACGTGAACAACACAGAGAAACAGGGCTAGACAGTATCTGAAGTGGAACATGCCAAACCTGTCTCTTCTGTATTGTTTGCTTCACTGCTGTGCTAGAAAAAGCTAAGCAGACTACATAGTCTGGGAAATATCTAACAAGGCGATCACTTCGTCACTAAACAAGGCAGATATGATGCTGTCTCGCTTGAATAACTTTATCTAATAAATACAAGCTATAGTGCGCTCACTTCTCAGCCACACTGAAGTAGATTTTTATGCCATAGGCACAATCAATGTTACTTAATAGGAAAAAGTGTCCGACCACAATATATACAAATGACAACTAATCATAGTAGTTACAGTTTACCGCAGCGGCATATCAATATACGGTCAGTTACAAATTTAACAGAAACAGGTTAATTTACATGCTCACAAATTGATAGAACTGGTTAAAAAGAGCGTCTGAACATTTGTCAGATTATGCGGTCGGAATAGCATTTTCAAGCACTGCCAGTGACGTGAACAATACAGAAAAATACAGGAATTAGCAGTATCTGAAGTGGAACATACCAAACCTGTCTCTTCTGTACTGCTTACTTTAACTGCTGTGCTGGAAAAAGTTAAGCAGACTGCATAGGCTGGGAAATATCTTAAGGCTACTACTTCCTCAGTAAACAAGGCAGATTTAATACTGGCACAAAGTCATACAGTACATATACTACAAATTGGTTACTAGTAGACCTGGAGGTTAGTTCCCGTACTGACAAAGCAGTTGAACTGGTTAAGGCAGCGCCTAAACATTTGCTAGTCTATGTGATCGGTATATATGTATATGTATATATATATATATATATATATATATATATATATATATATATACAGTAAGTGAATCGTTTGTACTTAATCTAATTGCCAGCCTAAAATATTCCTCATTTTATAGACATCTTCCAGCTTGATTCAGACTGTTGGCCCGTCTTATTCGTACAGTGTAAGTGTGCAGGTATACTGAAATGGTGTATATATATGTTTGTATATTGCGTATGTATATATATATCTATCTTTCCTGTCTTGTGAGCACCGTCAAATAACGCGTTCCTCCGCGGCAGCGCCTAGGCTTACCGAGAGCGTGTTAGGCTTAGAATAGAGCGTGCTTTTACACGTCTAAGCCTAAGCCATTTTTTAAGCATAAGCTCAGCTTAATTAATTACGCTAATTTTCATTTTCAAAAAATTTTTTGCTCACAGAGTAGGTAAACTTCACATCTCTATGAGCATGCTTTCTATGAGCACTGCTCATAGGAACTGTCTCTATGAGCAAAATGCACATACAACCGTCTCTGTGAGCACTTTTTGCTCATAGAGCATACTGAGCGTGTACAATTAGCGTATGCAACAGTGCTCATATAACATATAAGCTGCTGGTATAAGTATATATATATATATATATATACATATATATATAATCATATATGTATGTATATACATTAACATTACGTAAGTTTCTGAATTGATAATTTCATGTGGCTGCCTTACCTGAGGATTTGGAATACATCGACTGCCAACTCTCCTCCTGCGGCAGTGTGATTGTTGGCCCGGATCCTCTGGTAGAGTCGGTAATCGTGCCTCTTGAACTGGTTGTCCACCAGATTCACTTGATTCAAAGAAACTGATTCCAACAAATCGTCCACTATCTCAGAAAAATAGTGGATCCTTTCCATCCCTATCAATCGCCACATTCTTCAGGGTAAAGTGGGATAGCTTTGTCCGTCTTCGAAGCATCGAATCGACCAGGATTTGCTGAAAAACAAAGACAAAAGATCAGTCATTATCAATACGTAGGCAGACAAACAGAGAATGTATACATTTAGCATCGCCACAGTTTACGTATGTATACTGCTACTTATGTATGTTTGTACGTACTTCACGCACCTACCTCATTATTAATTGCCGATTTTGAATGTTTTGAGTTTTGACGATATGGTATAAGGATCTTTCCGTGGTCAGCCAATATTATGCTTGAGCGAAATTTACATTTATGTACTTATTTGATTATTTATTTATATTTATACATTTACGTAAGATCATATAATAATTAGTTCTAATAATTGTTACATAATTAGTACCGACTTAGTTTTATTACTGTTCTTACCAGAGACATTGCCGTTTCACCATCCTTTATTCGAGTGAAAGCACTATCCCAGTGGATGCTCGTGAGTGGCCGGCTCAGCGTGGGACAATTTCCCCATCGTCCTCGGAGTCAGTGTCATGATACATTTCAGCCAGATGGTGGAGTTCGACGCCGGCTGGGGGAGGGACCGTCGTCGTGATGGGATTCTGTGGTCCCGCCCAGTCCATGTCCTCTGCCTCGTCTTCGCTGTCTGCTTCGCTCGCCGTTGAGGTTGTTGACTTTGTGTCTCAGTCACCATCATCGTCTTCGGCCATATCATCGACTAGGTCACTGAAATGAAAAAACAAAAAGGCTGATACAAATAGATGGAAATGGATATATGTCGAAGCCTAGTAGTCAAATTCGCCATTTAGTTAAATGGCTAAACATTTTAGCCATTTAGTCAAATGGCTAGCGCAGTTGTAAAACGCAGCGTGTTTGACTATTTGGCCAAGACTCCCAATATTTTAGCCATTTAGTAAAATGACCACTGTGTTTTAGCTATTTAGTTAAATGGCTAGCAGCTCGTAGCCTAAACACTGAAAAGTCGACTACCTTGCATTTAAATAATATTAAGTTATATGAACCTGCAATTAGTGAAGCGGAAAAGTAGTAAATATGATTAAGTTGATAGTAATAAGTAAGCATGATAGTCCATAAATAGTCGTCAACTGTCCGAATCAGACCGGATCCTATTATGAGCAGGCAGTGATACGCAGAGCAATTAAGGGTCAGTCCCTCCGGATGGCTGGCCAGGAAGTCCAAATCCTTCAGGGTAGGTGACTTCTGCTGGCGCTCCTTTCCGGAGGCTCGACGCAAAAAGGTGGATCCCTTCAAGTTATATTTGAACTCCAGAGGGATGGAGGGAGGAAACAAATTCTCCATCACCACCATCCTTACAGTCTTGCGGTTGCTCTAAATTAAAAATGCACAAACGTACTTCAAACGGAACAAAGGCAAAATATTTCAACTGGCGGTAATGGTACTGAGCAGGCTCGGCTATAAAGAATTTCAAAATTCAATTTAAGCAACAGCAATCAAACACTTTCTTTACCGTAGCAGCTGCACCATCATCATCTATAACGACAACTAGATGGCCCTATATATATATATATATATATATATATATATATATATATATATATATATATATATATATATATGAAATCCGAATACACACACACATATATATATATACATACATATATACATACATATATATGTATGTATATATGTATGTATATATATACGTCAGCAAGATATTCAGGGTTTCTAACTGCATAATTTCATGTATTTGTCTTACCTCAGAAATTGGAAGACGTCTAGAACCAGCCTTTCTGCGCCTGTTTCGTAGCCGGCGCGATTCCGTCGATAGTCCTGCCGCCTGAACTGGTTGTCCACCAGATTCACTTCAGACAAAGACATTGACTCCGACAGTTCGTCGACGATCTCGCAAAGATTTCTCAGCCGGTTTCCCTCTAAATTCAGGATCTGAAAACAAAAGGAAATGAAACAAAGTATATATCTATGGCATGGTAGAATGCATGCGATGAAGGAGCACTTTTTGTTCTTGTATGTATATACATTCACAGACAAGACAAGAGAATCTGAGTTAGTGTACATAGATTGATGAGGCCATCCATTAGATAAGTTTAGTTTGTTGATGGTGGTCTATGGCCCTTCGCCGTTCCTCCCAGATTCCCTGTATGTGGGCCTGGTCCTTCTTGCATCGGCTTTGACTTTGCCCACCTGCAACAGAAAGACAAAAGAGATATACTTCAGGGAGGAACAGTTAGGTATGTAGGCTTTCGTTTTGGGATTATGTATACTATATACAAACAAAGAAAATATGTATAATGTATATATATAACTCTGCCAGCAGAGTTAATAGGAGTTAAAAAGCGCAGAGTTAAAATTAACTCTATCCATTCGCGAAAAGGGTAGAGTTAATTTTAACTCTACTCTACTCTACTCTACTCCACTCTACCCATTCGCGAAAAGGCCCTTAGTTTCCTTTGCTCCAAGGTTCTTATACACAAGTGAAGTGAAAACGCAGCTGTTTCAAAAATGTCAAGTGTCAACAATCGCTGTCAATGAACTTATATATCCAACTGCTTCATGACTTCCTAATAGGCTAACGCTAACAACTAAAATTTCATATTTTATAAGCCGCCGATTTTTCTGTATCATCGCCGCCACGTGGACGTTAAAACAGCCAGAATTGTGTACTCCATGCCTTACCTCCGTTGTCTATGCAGAAGAAAAAGTTCTTTAGACCATGCTTAAAAGTTTGAGGTGTTTTGCTTTTGTGTATTTTTCTTAAACAAGAAAACAAAATTCAGAATAGTGACGCTTTTAGCAAACAAAACCATGTTAAAGTTAAACTGGACTTGAAAGATTTGTTATTCCTGTGGATATAGACCCTCAAAAATAACTACTGGGTCGGGCAGCTATGGCAGGTGATTTACTATGTAATAAATTGTTCACTTTTTGAAAAAACTGATGAGCTTTTATTAAATCTATTTTATTTTATGAAAAGGCAAGTGATGGTCAACTCTGTCTAGACAGCCCAAGGTTCACCTAATGGAGGGGGGCCAGCAGCAAATATACAAGGAAAGCAAACTGTAATGTTGTAAATTTAACTGTCTTCATTTGAAATTAAAATCATAAACTAAATTTTGAAACTACTAATCAGTGTAACGAAAATTAAAAATTATTTCCTTGGGTACCTAATGAACACTATTAAAAAGGCTTCTGCAAAAGTGCTCCTGTGCGGTAAGTCACCAACGGAGCTTCCAGTATTTTCCACAAAAGTAACTTTTGTATATTTCACCGGTCTCTCGAATAGTAACAATTACAAAAGTTTAATGTACAAAATACTAAAGGAAACCTGTAATTTTTTGCAGGAGTTTACTGTACAAAATGCCAAAGAAACCTGTAGTATTGTTCAACCTTTTCGACAGTTTTTACAGGACGAATCTGTAATTTTCACTGGAGCAGCCTGTTAATGGAAAAGGGGGCTGGTTCGGGTTCGGCCGCTTCCAAAAATTTCCGGCAGAGCGGCCGTAGTTTCCACTGGAACATTTCAAATAGTGTACGGAGAGCGTCCAAATTAATATGCCCAATTAAAATAAGTTTAAAAAACTCAAAATTTATCACCTCAAATTTTATATTTTACTTGCCTTTGGAGAATGGCTGGCATACATTGAGTGGAGATCCAAAGAAATGATTTAAAATTTTATTCAGACTAATTAGTAATTTTAAAATTTAAACAAGATTCTTATTTTCCTTTTACTTTTTATTATTTAGACGTATTTCTTTTAGTTTTATTATTTTTTAGGCAGTTATATTTGGAACATTACAATTTGTTTTCCTTGAATTATCACTGCTGGCCCCTCCATTAGGGGAACCTTGAACTGTGCACTAGATAGAGTTAACCATCACTTGACATTTCTATTATTCTTAAAATTGGAAACTACGCAGCTGGGTGTACAATAAACTCATTAAGTTAAAGGCTAGTTCCTATACTGGAGGAGCATGAAAATACAAACATTGTAATTGTGCAAAAAAATTGACGCCAACCTTAGAAAGCAGAATGAGAAAACGATATGTGATAAATTTTTCGGTAGCCAAGTATTAAGTGTGGAACTAGTCACGCTAAAATGCACCGCATTATAGTTTTAGTTTAAACTCCCTTGTCTGAGCCAATTAAGGAGCTAATGAAAGTTTGAATCAAGTGATAGGCAGATAAGTTTTAGACAAGAATTGCTGCCTAGCCCTTATCTAGTCCATACTAGTTAGAACTGGTTTGCACAAAACCTTTTCATATAATTGAATTTTCATGGAGAAAAATTCAACATTGTCAAAATTAATGCAGTCGCTGGTAGCATAAATGAATGCATTATAAGTTTTATGCAAATTAGTTTAATTTTGCATCGCGACTAAATGCGTCTATTGTCATATCTATTGGTGTGGAGAACTCAATGCGGACACTTTGGTAAGTATCCAATTTATATTGCTGTATTGTAATTTGTATACATAATGTTAGACAATATGACAATAGGATTTTAAATGTTCAGCCAGAATTTCAGTCATATCAGCATGAATATACAATCAACGAAATAAAAGCTCATCAGTTTTTTCAAACAGTGAACAATTTATTACAGAGTAAATCACCTGCCATAGCTGCCCGACCCAGTAGTTATTTTTGAGGGTCTATATCCACAGGAATAACAAATCTTTCAAGTCCAGTTTAACTTTAACATGGTTTTGTTTGCTAAAAGCGTCACTATTCTGAATTTTGTTTTCTTGTTTAAGAAAAATACACAAAAGCAAAACACCTCAAACTTTTAAGCATGGTCTAAAGAACTTTTTCTTCTGCATAGACAACGGAGGTAAGGCATGGAGTACACAATTCTGGCTGTTTTAACGTCCACGTGGCGGCGATGATACAAAAAAATCGGCGGCTTATAAAATATGAAATTTTAGTTGTTAGCGTTAGCCTATTAGGAAGTCATGAAGCACTTGGATATATAACTTCATTGACAGCGATTTGACATTTTCGAAGCAGCTGCGTTTTCATTTCACTTGTGTGTAAGAACCTTAGAGCAAAGGAAACTAAGAGCCTTTTCGCGAATTGGTAGAGTGGAGTAGAGTAGAGTTAAAATTAACTCTACCCTTTTCGCGAGTGGATAGAGTTAATTTTAACTCTGCGCTTTTTAACTCCTATTAACTCTGCTGGCAGAGTTATATATACATTATATGTATTTTGTTGTTTGTATATAGTTTATATATATAATCCCAAAACGAAAGCCTACGTACCTAACTGTTCCTCCCTGAAGTATATCTCTTTTGTCTTTCTGTTGCAGGTGGGCAAAGTCAAAGCCGATGCAAGAAGGACCATGCCCACATACAGAGAATCTGGAAGGAACGGCGAAGGGCCATAGATCACCATCAACAAACTAAACTTATCTAATGGATGGCCTCATCAATCTATGTACACTAACTCAGATTCTCTTGTCTTGTCTGTGAATGTATATACATACAAGAACAAAAAGTGCTCCTTCATCGCATGCATTCTACCATGCCATAGATATATACTTTGTTTCATTTCCTTTTGTTTTCAGATCCTGAATTTAGAGGGAAACCGGCTGAGAAATCTTTCCGAGATCGCCGACGAACTGTCGGAGTCAATGTCTTTGTCTGAAGTGAATCTGGTGGACAATCAGTTCAGGCGGCAGGACTATCGACTCTATCGACGGAATCGGGCCGGCTACGTAACAGGTGGAGAAAAGTACATTTTCCACGTCTTCCAATTTCTGAGGTAAGACAAATACATAAAATGATGCAGTTAGAAACCCTGAATATCATGCTGACGTATATATATATACATACATATATAAATACATACATATATATATATATATATATATATATATATATATATGTGTATATATACGTCAGCATGATATTCAGGGTTATATATTATATATATATATATATATATATATATATATATATTATATATATATGTATATATATGGCTGTCTAGTTGTCGTTGTAGATGATGGTGCTGCTGCGGATTCGGTAAAGAAAGTGTTTGATTGCTGTTGCTTAAATTGAATTTTGAAATTCTTTATAGCCGAGCCTGCTCAGTACCATTACCGCCAGTTGAAATATTTTGCCTTTGTTCCGTTTGAAGTACGTTTGTGCATTTTTAATTTAGAGCAACCGCAAGACCGTAAGGATGGTGGTGATGAAGACTTTGTTTCCTCCCTCCATCTCTCTGGAGTTCAAATATGACTAGAAGGGATCCACCTTTGGGCGTCGAGCCTCCGGAAAGGAGCGCCAGAAGAAGTCGCCTACCCTGAAGGATTTGGACTTCCTGGCCAGCCATCCGGAGGGACTGACCCTTAATTGCTCTGCGTATCACTGCCTGCTCAATAGGATCCGGTCTGATTCGGACAGTTGATGACTATTTACTGACTATCATACTTACTTATTGCTATCAACTTAATCATATTTACTACTTTTCCGCTTCACTAATTGCAGGTTCATATAACTCAATATTATTTAAATGTAAGGTAGTCGATTTTTTAGTGTTTTGTAAGTAATATTCAGGTGTGCATGGATAGATTTGAAAAATAAAATAAATTTATTTATGTTTTAAAGGTTTAAAATTTACCACGATGTTAACATCTTAGCATTTAGTTACTAAGTTAGTTAGTTTACTTCACTTATTTCAAACACAACTTAAAATAATTATTATTTTAATTAATTAATTATTAATTATTGTTTTTCAAATTTATCACTCCAATGTTTTATTTCAAATTTTCTCAAATTCTTTCGTACATTCCTGAATACAATGAAGCTATTTTTAAGTTGTATATGAAATAGTTGAAGAAACTTAGTAAGTAAGTTAACGCTAAATTTTCCAGGATTAAATTCCAGTAATTAAAACCTTGTTTATTGCAATCAAAGCTTTATTGGAATTTTTAAATTATTTTTTGAAGATTTAATACTTGACTTACTTAATACTAAATCGCGTCAAATTTTAAATCTTCAAAAATTAAATAAATTTATTTTATTTTTCAAAACTGACCATGCATTTCTGAATATTACTTACAAAACACCGAAAAGCCTTTTAATAAGATTAAATTATATGAACCTGCTATTAGTGAAGCGGAAAAAGTATATAGTAACGAAAGTATGATCGTCTATAAATGGCCGCTAACTTTCATTTGACAACTAGGCTACGAGCTGCTAGCCATTTAACTAAATAGCTAAAACACCGTGGTCATTTTACTAAATGGCTAAAATATTGGGAGTCTTGGCCAAATAGTCAAACACGCTGCGTTTTACAACTGGGCTAGCCATTTAACTAAATGGCTAAAATGTTTAGCCATTTAACTAAATGGCTAATTTGACTACTAGGCTTCGACACATATCCATTTCCATCTATTTGTATCAGCCTATTTGGTTTTTCGTTTCAGTGACCTATTCGACGTCGATGATATGGCCGAAGACGATGCTGGTGACTCAGACACAAAGTCAACAACCTCAACGGCGAGCGAAGCAGACAGCGAAGACGAGGCAGAGGACATGGACTGGGCGGGACCACAGAATCCCATCACGACGACGGTCCCTCCCCCAGCCGGCGTCGAGCTCCAACATCTGGCTGAAATGGATCATTACACTGACTCCGAGGACGATGGGGAAATTGTCCCACGCTGAGCCGGCCACTCACGAGCATCCACTTGGATAGTCCTTTCACTCGAATAAAGGATGGTGAAACGGCAATGTCTCTGGTAAGAACAGTAATAAAAACAAAGTCGGTACTAATTATGTGACAATTATTAGAACTAATTATTACATGATGTTACGTAAATGTATAAATATATAAGTATATAAGTAGCAGTATACATACGTAAACTATGGCGATGCTAAATGTATACATTATCTGTTTGTCTGCCTACGTATTGATAATGACTGAACTTTTGTCTTTGTTTTTCAGCAAATCCTGGTCGATTCGATGAAAGCCAAAGTGAATGAAAACAAATGAAAGCCCTAAGTGAGCTGAGCAACTTCTGTCATAGAACTGCGTACCCACAGTGGCTGTAGAGATATTTTTTGGCTCATTTTGAAGCTCGTCGGAATGCTTCATGATATGCAGTTATCGCTTTTGATTTTCCATTTGGCGCTTAGCAAAAGTTTCGTTCAAGAATCGGAAATTTATAAAAAATCACTATAGAAAAACAAAGCATAGCAAAAATAGCAAAACAAGGCTAGTAATCGCAAACAATTTCAAGAATTGATCAGCCAACAACCGCAGGCACAAAACTGTTTAGTTGTGCTGTTAATAGTTGTTTTCTGGTTGGGGATAATTAAAAAATCAACATCATGGGGGAGTCGGACGAAAACAGGGATTCAAACTGCCAAACCCCCTCCCCGTGCCTTTGATACGCCCACGTCCGCATGCCCCGTCAAAAAGACCTGGCTGCGCCACTGATATATATATATCATAGGGGTCGCGGCAGCGACCCCTATAATATGTGTGAAAAGTGGCTGGAGACAGTGTAAAATAAGCTGCGCAGAAGCTGCGCAAAATCCTGCGCAGATCCTGCGCAGATTTCATGCGCAAATTGTAGAGCACATCGAGTTTAGTATGTCTGTGAAGTTTCAGCCCCGTATCACTTACCGTTAAAAAGTTGCGCCCCGGACCGGTTATGGCGGCGATGTTTTTTTTCCGGTTTCTCCTATTTGATGGTTGTATTGTACATAATGTTCGCCGCTTTCACGTGATCTGCAGCGGTGGGCCAACCTAAAGGGCTATGGGGTCTAGTAGTACCCTCTAAAGAATTTAAGAATCACAACTTTTTTTGCGCCGCAGCTGCGCCACTGCGCCGCAGTGGCGCCGCAAAGTCAGCTCATAGCGAAAAGTGACCATTCTTGTGGTCGTCGCTCAGGTCGAACGTTACGAGCTGGAGCTGATTTCTTTTTATATTCAGAAATTACATATATTGAACTAACTAACGGTCCAGGTTGCGTTTCTCTATCACTTCCCTAGCGACCACAGTGGCCCGTCAAAAATGGCGAAAATTCGAAAAATGAAAAATCGCAATTTCTCGCTGTGTATTCAACTTAGAAAGCTCAAATCTTCCATACATTGGTTTTCTGGCACGGAGAATCGATTCCCGCAGTCAGTTTTACCGTCAAACCCACCCATCTTGCTGGGCTGGTTCTACTTTGCCGTCGGGAGGGTCAAGTCGGAAACCGCTTCCTGGAGGTCCATAGTAGGCTCTACCCGTCCTCTCAAAACTTTGTCTATAGGGGTTTTCTGGTGTGCCCAGCTCATTCCCGGTATCCGTTTTGCCGTCCGACGTACCTATTTTGCTGGGCTGGTTCTACTTTGCCGTTTGAAGGGTCAGTCGGGTGGGAGGGTCAAATGGTCGAAAATAAAGTTTCTCAAAAGTGGTCAAATTTGGTATCAAATGAAAGCCCTAAGTGAGCTGAGCAACTTTTGCCATAGAACTGCACACCCAAAGTGGCTGTAGAGTGCTGTGGTGGGGTGGAGTGGGGACTTAGGCGATTTTGGGTGAAAAATAAAATTTTTCAAAAGTGGTCAAACTTGGTATCAAATGAAAGCCCTAAGTGAGCTGAGCAACTTTTGTCATAGAACTGCGTACCCAAAGTGGCTGTAGAGTGCTGTGGTGGGGTGAGGTGGGGACTTGGCCATTTTGGGTGAAAAATAAAATTTTTCAAAAGTGGTAAAATTTGGTATCAAATGAAAGCCCTAAGTGAGCTGAGCAACTTTTGCTGTGTCGGATTTATGCCTTTCTCAACCGGAATTTAAAGGATAGACATAGGCCCAACACACATATTATCCCCTTTTTGTGCGGAGCATTTTTGTTACTTGTATATATATATATATATATATATATATATATATATATATATATATATATATATATATATATATATATATGAGCCACTTTCTGTCAGGTTCGACCACGCAGTGGTAAGTCTATTTTTCGACCTTCATGGATTTCACCTTAGAGGCTATGACAGTAGAATAATAATGGAGCAATCCGCATCTTAAAATTCTTTCCCTAGCGTTCTGAGCAAGATCCCAAAGTTGAGGGTTCCTGTCAGTCTTTCGTCCCTCCTACTCAGCACCACTCTAACTCAAATTGTGCGAGTTGTTCTGCATGCAGCACATCCATGGTTTACATAACGACACAAATGCCAACAAATGTACGGCAAACAAATCATACTTGCTTGCCACCTTTGGTTTCTTTCAATGGCACGATTATGTCTCAGCTACCTTCAGTAACGAGAAGTGAAATCTGTGGTTTTTAGCCCTAAAGTCCTTCACAAAAAGTTGATTGCATGGTTATTGAAGACTATAGATTCTACGATAATGCTAAAAAGACTAGCATCTGAATCCGGGGGGGAAGTAGTTCAATTCGCCCGTCAAAGTTGCAAAATCGTCGATTTTTACCCAACATAGCGATTAAGTCAATTTTGGACCACCATAGCCGATTAATGCGAAAGGATATTGAGCTAATATTTTGCACACAAAAAGTAGGTAACATAAACAATAGTTTGGCTTAGTTTCAGGCAAATTTGAAAACTTTTATTTTTTCGACTTTCAGGTTCAAAAATTGAAAAAAATTTCTCAGATTTGGCCGAAACTAATCCAAAATATTGTCTAAGGTACCTACTTTATGTGTACAATATATTAGTTCTATATCCTTTCGCATTAATCGGCTGTGGTGGCCCAAAATTGACTTAATCGCTCTTTTGGCTCAAAATAGACGATTGTGCAACTTTGAAGGGCGAATTGAACTACTTTCCCCCCGGATTCCGATGCTAGTCTTTTTAGCATTATTATAGGATCTATAGTCCTCAATAACCATGCAATCAAATTTGGACCTTCGTTTTTTGGGAAGGACTTTAGGGCTAAAAACCACAGATTTCACTTCTTGTTACTGAAGGTAGCTGAGACATAATCGTGCCATTGAAACCAAAGGTGGCAAGCAAGTATGATTTGTTTGCCGTACATTTGTTGGCATTTGTGTCGTTATGTAAACCATGGATGTGCTGCATGCAGAACAACTCATAACTCGTAGTACGGCATAATCTGAGACCGAGTATGTGACCAAAACCGTAAAGAGTAGTTAATAAACTATAGAAGACTTCGTTCCACCGGCCGTTTTCAGTCATTTGAAGCATTTAACAAAACCGAATGTATGCTCTTTAGATAAGAAAACGAAATTCCCAGTGAAAGCAAACACTAATGAAAGTCTTTATACAGTACCCACCTTGGATAATTCAGTGGAAAATGAAATTTCGTCCACTGTTTTAAGTACTGCGCTGTTGGATAATGCTTCGCCTCATAGTGATTGCCTATGTACGCAAATTTATTATTAATGAAAGGGTTAGGCCGCTCCTCCGAAATAGTAAAATCGGACACCCGTGCTTTTTGGCATACAGAGAGCAAATTTCAGGAGACAAGGAGGAATAGAAATATGTCTTCTGAGGATCAAATGAGCATTTGTAGTATCTGTGGATAACGAAAAGTGGGGCGTAAGAGTTCCAAAAAGGCGAGGTCTTCTGTCGCTTCTAGAAAGCTTGCCGTGGCCTAACGGACATTGTGTGTCGGGCAAAGGAAGTCACATTCGGATATTTCCATGGGTTCCCATGCCATAATTTTAACTCTCTTTGTTCCAAGAGTTATCCATCGTTTTACGCCGAGCTTGGTACTTTCACCTTTGCCTCTTTTATCAAAGTTTTGACTACATAAGCTTTAACTATTTCTAAAATAAAGACAGATCTTTCTAACGTTAATTACATCAAATCTGCCTTGTAAGCATGGGCGCAGTTTTACTGTTCAGTAGTGGGAAAATATGAATAGTGGGGAAGATCACCACTACTAATAGCAAGCTAATACTAAACGGATGGGGACAAAAGCTGTCTAAAATATCATTAATTAGCGATTTTCCATATATTCAGCTATAGCAAAGTAAATAAGTAACCCCTAAATGACGAATTACTCAGCATTGATGTGTTGATTCAACAATAAAACGCCAGATTTTATTGATGTGTCATTGATTATTGCATAAGGTCATTCACCACTCTTGGAAAGGGTCTTGCATATTGAACAGATTCAGATATAATCTAATCCGATCTGGATCTGATCAAGATGCGGATACACACAAGCTGAGCCTATATTTAAATGACAAGCATCGATCAGCTCAAGCCTTTTAAAGCGTCAGAGCAGCAGGAATTTTATGATTGCTAAGCCAGGGTTCGCGCACACAGTTTGCATGATAAAAATTTATTTCTCCATTAATGTGTGTAAGTAGTGCTTTAAACTAGGGCCAGTATGACTTGTGTGTAAAACACTGTCTTGTCGAAATTTTCAAGTAAATTCTGCTTCTGATTCAGGTATCGTTACGCAAATACGATTATGTTGTAATTGCCATTTCAAAATATGAAACATGTATGCATTCTTCTGATTGATGACTCAAACTTTGTGGAACGTACAAGCTTTCAATTTATAAAATCTTTGCTGAGCTATTTATAAAGGAATGCCTAATATAATGTTGAAACGTACGTGTAAATGTAAGTGAAATGTAAATTTCTGAAATCTAACTATTAAAACTATTCAGACAGTGTTTTGCACTTATGTTTTCCGTTGTTGTTGTTGTTTGCTGCATTAGACATCACAATGTGATGATCATCATGTAGTTAGCAAGTAGTAGCTCCGTTGCGAAATAAATGGCTGCGCAACATGTTTACAATTGCTGAAAATGTCCTTCCAGCGAAGCTTTAACATTTTGCAAAAATCTTGCTGGTTAAATTGAAATCAATTAACTTAAACGTATCGTCTTTTTTATAACGCATCTTCTCAATAATAATAATAATAATAATAATAATAATAATAATAATAATGTTAATCAATTAACCTTAACAATATTCACATAACTTCATACGGCAAACTTTTAAAATTTAAGTCATTATGAAAGTTTCTTCAAGTGTGTGTTTTAAAAAATGCGCCGTATTACCATTTTCTTACAATGAACAGGTATATAATTGCACGTAGAACACGTGCTACAACAACACAGGTATGTTTGCGTGCTTTTGCATTTCATTGCAAGAACCACTCGTAATTATTGGACCAATTCAGAGTTGGGCCACGTTATACCAAAACCCGCGTGCTGCCATAAAGTGCCTTTGCATTTTGGTATTGCTCGCATAGTATTGGGCGAATATATTATGTATATGTGCATACACCGTACTAATTACAACTTCAAAAAAGCAAACATGGGCGGAACACCAAAACTAGGAAACGAAACTGAATATAACAATATATTATACAATATAAGAACACAACAACGGGTAATTTTGGGTACTGCTACGGACAATGGCTAAATTTTTACGAAATGTTCTTACAAGCCAGCAACGAAGCAAAATACACCATTTGCTGATCAGTTACATAAATAATCGTTTTGTATTTAAACGAGCAACTCACAACTGACAGCTTAGCAAGAAATGTTACACAGTGAGCTTAGGTGCAAACCACTTCAATTTTTACTTAGCATCAAATTGAAAACTCTAAATTACTACAGAATCCCAGATCAGATATGTAATAAATACTAAATAAACTACAAATACAATTGCACAAGTTATTATTGCTAGTACATCCAATCAAAACAGCTTAACACATGCATAGAATATGCGTACAAGCCAAAGGCCTCCCATAACGGACTGTCAAATGAGAAATGCTTCAGTTTTAGTCGTTTCAGTCTAGACAAGAGGCAAGGATTATGCTAATGAACTGCAGTTGCCACCATTCTTCTAACGCGGGGCCCTGGGAGACTAAACACAGCGGCTAAAGGAAGCGTAAATAGTTGCCCTTGCACCAATAAAGAACGTAGTTTCTTTGGCGCCTCAGATATCATCAATTCGCTCTAGGGACGTTGAAGTAGAAGGACGGAAACAGATCCCTATTAATATACAAAGGTAACAATAAAAATGCACCTCAACTGGGCAACTCTTTGAGATTGGGGTGGCATTTCATGGCTCAACTGATAAGATTGTACACAAATCCAATCGGAACCTCAAAATAGCGATTTTGGTAAACCGTAAAGCAGAAACTGAGAGACCGTAACCTATCAGGATGAACAGAAGCATAAGTCTCAGTTCAGCGATCGGGATTTGAAGTTTTGAGTGGGGATATGATGAATTCAATACTATGCAAATAACGTAATCGTTGGATGCCTATTTTCATGGAGCCGGAGCTGACATAAAAGTGAACTCCAGCTTCGACAGGTTCGTGAATCAAGTTGCACCCATCCTGTGAGTTGCTACGTTGTGATGAGACCAGAGAGAGAAACGTCCAGCCCAATCACCAATTTTTCGGTCTCCGAATACAATTGGAAAATCAACAGATCCAAATCTCTGCAAGGATCCTTCAAGGGGGCTCGTTCTCGACAACTAAAACAGGACAACATCTGCAAAAGTGTTTCCTTTGGCAGCCGCTGTAACTCCATGTCAAAGTACTGGAACTAAAACACTAAACGTGTATATTTATATTTAGTTATGCATTTATTTATTTATAAAGAGAGAGATAGCTCATTCTAATCAAAACGCTAAGCTTATAATGCCGTTTTTAATGATTTTTGCAACGCCTCAAAACATTGTCTAAAAGTCGTAAAGTTTTGCCAAATTCTCAGAGCATTTTGTAAAAGCAGCGAAAATTTTGGCAAAAGCTTTAGAATGTCAAATATTCAGCAACAATAAAAAGAACGTGTCTCGAAATAAATGAAAACCCTTGAAATATTTTGAGACAATACAATACTAGTTCTGCACCTCCCGCGGAGTTAAGCATGACACACTAAAATTTGTCGTCTTCGCCATGAAGATTTTGCGAATATATGTCGTTAGCCTTTGACAAATATTGCCGTAGAAGCGATCGCAACTTCCAGTGGGCATGTGTCAAATTTCAGTAAGCATTTTTGATTAAATATTTGAAACAGAAGCTTCCTCTGGAAACTACTCTCTTCGTTCTATATGTTCGATGACTATCCCTTATGATCATAGCCAGCTTTTGACTCACGCTAAGGACATGAATCGACGAAGGAAGTTAAAGTTAACTATATATGCAAGCAATCAAAATTAGAATGATTCTTATATTTATTAGCAAATACTAATGGCTGGCCCATACAAGACTCCTGGAAACTTTCAACAAGCCTATAAGGACACATGAATTTATTCTTGTTAAACTTGGCAAACGAAGAAAGGCCTGGTTAAACTAATTTGCATACAGTTTACTTTTAATAGCAATGTTAATGCATCAAATCTGAAAACGCAAGTAGGGCTTACCACGATAAATTGACAACAATACTTTTTCTTTAATCAGTCAGCAACTTTCAAAACGTTGTGCACAAATTAGTGTAACTCGTTTAAAGCCAAGCCATGCTTTATCGTGTGTACAGTGCAGATATTAAATTTTTATTCCGCCTAGAGGCGGAATTATTGCTACGGTGAATGGATATTTTATACATAGGCTCTAATCTCTAGACGGCACGTTTTTGCATGTTTAGTACCGTTTTTCAGTATCTTTTTTAGCCGTGGGTGACTGCATTTTTGACAGTGAAAGCAGTACTTGAATTGAATTTGTGAGCTGTTGGTGTGGGAAAAAGGTGTAGCTTATTACAGAATCTTAAATTTTAAAATAGAAGACGGGGCACTAGAATAAATTATTTTTGTGGTTCACCCCCCTCTCCGACTGCTGAAATTGAAAAGACAATTTAAACAGACGGATTTGAAAAATATGCAAATTAGATATCAGAACACAGGAATTCAGTTGAACAGTCTTGTGGTAGCGTTTTTGTTGTGTTTTTGGTAGTGTACTCTCTTTCAAAGAGAGACGATATCAATTAGCCGCTCGAGCACCTGCATATAGCCACTATTATGTAAGGCTATCTTCTTCTGTATTTAACCTGTGAATTTAATTTCAAGGGTTTTTAATTAAAGTTAAGATTTTCTAGACATTAATTGCTATGCCATTGTATTGTAAGAGACTATTAAATATTAATTAACTGTATCACGTACGTGAATAAAGCAAAGCGTACCTACATTTAGAAATAATAAAAGCTAATAAATTTTGATTTAAAAGAATAATAAAATAAAATAAAAATTTTAAAGGTAGTATAGATATTAGATGAACTAGTTATAGGTGCCCACGTAAAGCTATTTGATGCAGCCTTTCTCCGAAACAAATGACAAAAACATTCCAATTCAGCAGGTCCACACCGAAGTCACCAAACACCAGTAGAGTAAATTTGCCGGTTCTGCGACAGAACTGCACTCTACATTTATTAAATTTTTTAAAATTTCTTTTGATTTTTGGAGCCAATTAGCTAACTAATAGCTACATTCCTTTCCAATTAGTTAATTAATGGCTAAATTCCTTTGATTTTTGCCACCTTTACACTTTCAGTCCGCTGCCAATTAAATATTTTCCGCTGCCAACCCGCAGCCATACAACACCTTTACGCTGCCAGTCCGCTGCCACTTAACTATTTTCCTTTGACCTTAGTCGATATTATACTGCCAATCCGCTACCCATAACCATATACATTTTTCATGCCTGCATCAAGTCGTCTTCATTCATTTTAGTTGATTTTAAGGAATTTTCAAAAAATTATTTCAGATTTAATCAAAGTTTCAAAAAACTGACAAAAACAACAATAACAACAAAAACAAGCCGCTACCGCTTTTTCTTCAATTACTTCACTTCTTATGTCAAAGTTTCTTTCCACGCTTCTGCTCTTTTCAAAGATTTAATCTGGATACTGGGCGGCGCTCTCGTCTCGGATATCTTCGGGGTGTTTGGTGTTGAGTACATAGTTGGAGGATCCAAAATGAGTGGAACGGAACTACACTGATCAAGGGCAGACGGTGACAAGCTTCAACTTCGGTAGAGTTGAGGGTCGAAAGGTGGTGGAACCAGAACCATTTCTATTTCCTCCCCTCGTTCAGCCTGCTGTGGCTGATGTGGTTGCTGTTGCTGCTTCCGATACTTGCTAAAATATTAAGATATCCATGCTATAATTTGCTTTTAGATTACCGTGACGACGCACTTGACTCTATGCTATATTAATAACTGACAATAACATAGTACCAACACAATGCTAAATAGTTTTTTTTAAAATTTCAGTTCAATTCCACATAAATAAAACATGATAAAGCATTCCCAATAATAACAAATAAGAAGCATTCACAATCAAAACAATATATCAAACAATTAGAGATGAGCACGGGCCGGATTTATTCGGCCCGGCCTGGCCCGACCCGCTCCAAAATCTTGCTCGGCCCGGCCCGTTCCAAGATTCGGCCCGGCCCGGCCCGCCAAAAGAAATATTCCAAAATTTTACTAACAATATTATTTCAAAGGCTTCAATACAAGATGGAGAGGCTAAAGTATGCTACAGAAACGTTAAATTTTGCTATAAAATAACCAGAACCAGTAGATGTGTAGCCCGGGCCGACGGGCCGAAATGCTCATCTCTACAAACATACTATAATGTTTGCATAGTTGCTTAAGACAGATTATTGAATTTCAATGGATTTTAGATCACTAATAATATTTATAATGTCATGATAAATTAATTTTGTTAAGTAAACCAGATAAACCTTACCGCCAAAGTATAATCCCAATGAGAATGAAAAGGCAAACAACAACATTGACAAAGATGAAGCTATCGCAGCTTCAGTGTTGGAGACGCTGTTGGTATCATTTGCTGCAGTTGCAATGAGTAGTGGTAGTAGTGGTAGTAGCGGCAGCAGTGGCAGTAGGAGTAGTAGTAGAAGTAATAGTAGCAGTAGTAGTAGTACGAGTAGTAGTAGCAATTGGAGTAACTGCAGCAGGAAAGGAAGGAATATGATTAGAAGTAGACGCACTTCCTTTGAAAGTTGTAGACTCTGTTGTCTCGAAGGACCTGGGAATGGCGGTTGTCTTGGTAGCGGTGGATAGTAGTGACAAGAGTACATAATAAAGAGTATGAAACTCTTACACTAGCATGTACAAATCATGCTAGGTATGCTCGGTTCATTAACTCGGGACCCCCCCCGTAACTTCCGGGGGGGGGTCCCACTTTGCACTAATTACACGCTTTCATATAAGCGTGTGTCTGCTCGCTGATTGGCCCACTAGCCTACGGCTTACTGTAGGTAATTTATTAGTTATTTTAATTAATTAATTATAACTTTAATTAGGTTAATGCAATTAAAAAACTAATTCGACAACTTTGTAGCATTTTTTCTGCTCTTTCCAATGATATAAAAATTGTTGCACAATACAAAAATTCGCAGGAATGTAGTGTGCAACAATTTTTATATCATTGGAAAGAGCAGAAAAAATGCTACAAAGTTGTCGAATTAGTTTTTGATTGTACTACCCTAATTAAAGTTATAATTAATTAATTAAAATAACTAATAAATTACCTTCAGTAATTTATTAGTTATTTTAATTAATTAATTATAACTTTAATTAGGTTAATGCAATTAAAAAACTAATTCGACAACTTTGTAGCCTTTTTTCTGCTCTTTCCAATGATATAAAAATTGTTGCAAAATACAAAAATTCGCAGGAATGTAGTGTGCAACAATTTTTATATCATTGGAAAGAGCAGAAAAAATGCTACAAAGTTGTCGAATTAGTTTTTAATTGCATTAACCTAATTAAAGTTATAATTAATTAATTAAAATAACTAATAAATTACCTACAGTAAGCCGTAGGCTAGTGGGCCAATCAGCGAGCAGACACACGCTTATATGAAAGCGTGTGATTAGTGCAAAGTGGGACCCCCTCCGGAAGTTACGGGGGGGGTCCCGAGTTAATGAACCGAGCATACCTAGCATGATTTGTACATGCTAGTGTAAGAGTTTCATACTCTTATATTATGTACTCTTGGTAGTGAGTATCGCAGATGATGGACTAAAAAGTAAACTTTACGGGATCATCACCACAATCCATCACCACAAGTGGAATTGGTTAATACTTTCATATGTATCACCTTCCGTTTTTTTATTAAAGTAAATTTTATCTTATTTAGTTAGTAAATATAAATTAGATTAAAAATCTAAATTAAATTGAAGTAAATAACACTACGTTGATCTAAGTTAAAGTCAATTTGTTTCAAAAACTACACATTTCTTATCGCTTATCGCTATCTTCAACCGTATTTAGTTAAACTTTCCCTTCACTACATGCGTTAGGCTTTATTTTTGAATTTCATTTTTTATTTGATTTTCAATTTACATCAATCTAATTTATTAGTGCAATCCAACCTACCACTGGCAACCCAAAGGCTCAGACTCATCGAGGAAATGGATGTTATATTGACAACAAAGCAGTACTCCACAATGTTTATCCACACAGCCTGAAAAACTGGAGATGAAGATAATATTGAGATTTGGAAAAAGACCTTTCAGCTCCTCACATTCCACACAAAAGGGCCCCCACTCATCAAAGTCACGGATTGGCTGCAGCTCTCAAATCCAGATTCACAAGGAGTTGACAATTCTAAAGTAATGTACTGACAGCAAATCGAGATCTGAACTAATTCAAATGTGGTAATGAATACACATGAACATGTGACTACACATAAAGACTATACACAAAGATCGCACAAAATTCGCGGCTATGAGTGCTTAAATCCACAACTACTCGAGGCCTATTTAGCTAATTCGTTTTTTGAGTTAAGTAGTACAATTACATATATACTACACACTATATCTCTTCTATCGTTTCAAGATTGTTATCTACCATCTTAACCATAACCTACCACCATAACCAAGAGTACATAATATCGAGTGTGCCGAGTGGGCAAAGCTGTGAAAACAGTGGACTACCAACAGCTACCCTCAACACCTATTTTAACGCACTGATTTTAACCTTAGTTCAGCAACTGAGTTGACAAATTGTTGCAAAGAAAAATTTTAGTTGTGAGCAAAATTCAATCAGCTAGAAATATTCAGCGATTCCCCACTCCTACACTTCCGGAGGAAAATATTGAAGCTGACTTAAGGTGACTTATCCATCATCTTACTTTGTAATACCAAAAAACTGGTTCTGTCTTAGCCTTGTGTAGGTTACCTTTACATTAAATCTAGTGCATCCAACAATGTACTCGCTTGTGCCGGCACTGAAATGCCACATGGACGAATCAGTGCTCATCAAACAGTGGATAATTTTGTTTGTATGAATTTGTTTCACTTAAGCCGTAGAAGTGGAACTGTTAGATTCAGTGGATTGTATCTTACCTAGTTTATGTACCTGTAAATTAGCATTTAATCTGGCGTTTCTGGAACTTGTGTGTCGTTTTTAAACCTAAACCTATCCAAAAATAAGCATGCAACCATACATTCTGAAGAACTATTACCAAATACACTTGCCCAGTATACATCATATCGGTCGCGCCAACGACCCCTTTAACAGAAGAGCAATTATATTTTAGTAATTGATTTAAGGTTAAGAATATTTTAACATTCTGAATTCAACTCGGGCTGTTCCAAGTTTAATTTTAGCAGCATAAATACTTGTTGGAGTATTACTGTAGCTGTTGTAGCAACAGTAGTATGTTAATGCTCCAAATTTCTCCACTGCTATCAAATCAAATAAAATTAAAATTAACCAATTGAAATTGATTGCATTAGAGAATTAATAGTCAAATGGAAACTTGTAATTTTGTAATTATTTTTGTAATTAATTTTTAAGTAATTTGTTTTAAATGAACTTCATTAAGAGCTTCTAAATTTCTGATTTTCAAACTAACACCACAACAAGCAATTATAGTGTGTCTTTCTGACTTAACGGAAACAATGTTGAATAAAAAGACAACAAGCCTAAACCAAATGCATATTATTAAATAGATAAGAACATATGCCAGAGCTCACTGAAGATAGTCTCATAAACATTAATATACCAACAGACTACCTACTAAACATAAACAATATTAAATAGTACTTAGGATTGGCTTTATATATTTAAATCGATCATGTTTATCATTTGTAGGCACTCTAAACAACTTTTTCTTTTAATCAACGTTTATAAAACCAATCCTCTTTAATTCCCAACATTTGTCAGTCAATTGCGACTCCATTCCTGGCTGCCATGTAGGATCATTTGGATCGTCGTCCTCTTCTTCTTCTTCTTCTTCTCTTCTTCCTCTGTTTCCGATTCCTCCGTGTCGGATCCATGTCAGCCTCTGGCGACGGAGGTGTAGGTGGAAGCCGCTCAGGAGGATAAGGAAATAACTCTGGAGTGGGCGGCAGAGGGATGTATCCTTCCTCGTCATGGTCAGCATCCTAAAGTCATTAACGTTGACATATTACATGAACAGCTTTGAAAATTTTGATTCGCGTGTGTGCTAATTTTTTAATTTAAAGTATCAATGTTCTCAACATAACTTAGAGGACAGAAAGGAGGTGGTGCATATCTTCTGCATAACAGTGAAAAGAACGAAAAGACACCCATTGAAAGAATGAAAACTGGTGGACCCTGAAAAAATGACAAAAAATCACATGTTTTAAGCAGATTTTAGTTATTTTTCGAAGCTCTCTTAAAAAATCATTTGGTCACTTAAAAATCAAGTGGTACTTAAAAATTTATACGTTTCTATATAATTTTTTGTCAAAAGTTGTGAAAAAGCACTGATCATGTAGAGATTTGATTTTTAAGACAGAACCATTAGAACCCCCTCAGGTAGACTCTTCAGAATCGAGCCCCATGTTAACGTATGCTTCTCAACCAACTGTGCAAAAAGACAGAACACCTCTAATACCTATGTAATAAAACTTAGTATCCTTTTCCAGTGTACACAATAATTCTTAAAAATGATTACAAAAACTGTGCTTTCTTATTATATCTAGTGATGTACAATATTAAAGTTTTAATTTAGTTGTACCTTTAATGAGATTGTTCCCACGACAAAATTTGGCAAAATGCAGTTTAAGGTTTAAAGATTTAGAATACTGCAGTTACTATTCCAAAATTCATTCATTTGCCGGTACTGGGTAGTCAACTCCATCATTCGTGAAGCGTGTGAAAATTTGCTGACAGTGTGGGCACCTCTTAGGACCACTGTACTCCGAAAGCTGCATTGTGCATGGAAAACAGAGGAGCGGTCGGGCGCCACATGAATTCGGGTTACAACCGTTTAGTAGGCAGGTTGGCGGTCTATCCATACAAATGAGGTACTCTTCAATATGCTCTGGTACGGGAACTGGTTCAGATTCCTGATGGCTGTTAATAATGGCATGCTGATAATCTATGAAAGTAAATATATCCAACAACATTATTCTGGAGCCACTGGTCTCGATTTTGTCAAACTTGCAAACTGAGCAATTTAATGCTTGCAAGAATCCGATTTTATTACACACCACGTCAAAATGTTCGTTGTTTTAATGGTAAACTACCTAATTGGCTAAGTGTAAAATGAACCGACTATTACAATGGTAAATGAATAAGAAATTCCATCTGTGTAGTATTTTAATGTTATAAATGCTACCTATTGAAATCTGGGATAATAATCATAGGTGTAACGGGGATTTGGGTTGGGGGGGGCCCCCTCCCCCGGAATTTTGGGGGGGCCCCCTTTTTAGACCCCCCCACGACCCCCCCAAACCTCCCCCAAAAAAATTTTCTATTTTTATGTCAAAAATCGCATTTTCAGCCATTGCTAATGCCAAAAAACATTTAACTATGAACTAATTTTGACATTAGACAGCAGTTTTAAACTCGAAATCTTGATTGCCACCATGATTCTAAGTCTAAAATAAGGTCAATATTGAGCCAAAAAGTCCATAAAACCGTTAAAAACGTGTATTCCTCGCAATAATAAACACTTTAAGCCAAAAATTTGGACTTTTTTAAAAAATTTTGCAGAATTTACCCTAAAAATACCCAATTTTTGGCCAATTTTTCGCGCCTTCGGCGCGACTACCCCCCCCCCCCAGTTGGGGGGGCCGGGGGCCCCCAAAATTTTTGGGGGGTTTGTAAAAATGGCTGGGGGGGGTTACCCCCCCCCCCAAACCCCCCCCCAATTACACCTATGATAATAATGTACAGACAGCTAAGTGAAGAATGAAACCAAATTAGTTCTTGACTGGATAAGCTGCAAGCACAAAATTACTCTTGGTGTTGTAAACAACCTGAAACAAACATTTATAGATAACGGATACTTGAAGAGTCCATAACCTAATAATTTTTGAAAACGTCTTCGTTATTACAAGCTTTGATATGTTTGAAAGAACTAAAACCAAGTTAGTATATACCATTATGGTATAACTGATTCTACCATCTCTGGTAACTCCAATTGCGTCATTGAAATGGTACCGAAGAGCCACAACATCCACTTTATTAGGATCTCGATCCCAACACTATTCATCATAGCTACTGATACACTTTTCAATCAGTTTTCTAATTTTACGGTTGGAAACTGAAAAATATGATGCCCTGCCATTGGAACACTGACCATGCTTGGAAAACACGTCGCGACCTATCTGGCAAAAGGTCCTAACTGGAAAAACAAAATAGCGAGAAAAATGGATTTAAAGTTTCTCGAGTTTTTTATTGGCGTGTGCAGAGTTATTGCTGCAAAATTGCCCAATATAATCTATACAGGTGTGTAGAGAATAGCCGTCAGCTCATTACTGAACAGAAACTGATTGACTAAGTTCACTCCAGTATCCGGTTAATTTGCATAATTACGTAATGAATCCACTTAGGTCTTTCTGCCAAAATAATTTATACAGCTGGTAGTAGAACCAAAGTAGTCCTATGCCACAGTAACAACCTATCCAGGTGAGTGAAAATTTACATTTATTCTTGCTCCTGGGGGCGACAGCTCAGAAAATCTTACAGTTTTAAAAATGGGAAGCGAAACCATAAAAAAACCTTCGCCAAAACCTGAGCTGAGGGTGTGTCCTTATAAAGTACATCAGATCATCCCCTTCCGCGCGTTCATGTGTGTGAGGAATGCACTCACAACGTCTACAAGGCAATCCACTGCTGAATGTTGCATCAACTCTCCTCATATGCATAGATTTTGAGTTAAACCAAATTTTTCCAGATAGGTCTTTATGCCAGAATATTAAAATCAGAATAGGCTTAGCTTCAACAAAATTATGTTATCAAGTATATGTGGCAATAAGCCCTAAGCTGCTTAGACCATTTTGCCAGAACCTAAAACAGTGAACTTGCATATAGGTTTAAATGACAAACGGGTCTCACGACTTTATTTTTGAGAATTTCAAACAGGGCTTTTTGCCTGATTAAAATTTCTCACTCAGTCTACCTATTTCCGTCAAAAAGTGAAAATTGACCATTTGTATGGGATGGGTCCTTTTGCCAGATAGGTCGCGACGTGTACAGCCGTCATGATAAGATGTCAGTTATCGACTGCAGCTTAATTTTTGAGTGAAGCTGATAGTTCTTGTTTATATTTGAAACTTTATATCAATACTTTGATCACAGGTGAAGGATAAAATTTCGAAAAAGAAGAAATAAAATAAACACATTATTAGAAATTTGTTTGTCACCGGATCCACACTTCTTACCTTGAATTAGTAGCACACTAAAACTGAAGTATAAAATTTCAGTTCAACTGAAGTAAACTATTACCATTCGAACTATTTTTATGACGAACGTTTGATAAACGAATGATAAGTAATCAATGACAGATGTCAGTCAAGCATTTAGCAAACTGTCACGAAGGTCAAAAGGCATAATATTAGTTTAAAACAGTTTGTAATCCCAACTGTCTTTTACGGGCAACCATTTCGTAGACAAAAACTAAACAAGCAACTGTCTTTTATTCTGAAGTTTAGTCCGTTATCCCAACTGTCTTTTAATGGGCAACCGTTTAGAAGAAACTGAAAATTTTTTGGTCTTTATTCGCGAATCAAAGTAGCCGAACATGAAATATTATTCCAACTGTCCTCTTATGAATAACCATTTGGAGAGCATATTTGCGTGGACGTTTTATCAAGAAATGTAGTTTGTAATCCCAACTGTCTTTTTACGGGCAACCATTTCGCATACAAAAACTAAACAAGCAAGTGCCCTTTATTCTGAAGTTCAGTCTGAGTAGCGGTGACTACGTTCCAGTGGTTTAGGGAAAGTAGGGTGACTGGAACGTAGTCACCGCTACTAGTCTGTTATCCCAACTGTCTTTTTCTGGGCAACCATTTAGGAGAAGGTTACCAATCAGTCAGTATTATAAATCTCTTACAGTCTTAAGCAACGAAGCATCAGCTGCCGAATCCGCTAGAGGGCGTATATGAAACCTTATTCAAAAATGATGCAAATTAAACTGAAATGAAATCAGATTGAGAGTTCAAAACTAAGGAAAAATGGTTATTAAATTTAAATTAAATTAAAAAGTTATTTCATCAAAATGGTGTTTGGTCTGTCTCTATTAACAAGCTTCAACCTAAATTTTCCTCATATCTGCTGTAGTTTTCGGATGACAGCGCTTTAACCATTTTCTTCCCAAGACTTCTCCGGGAAAGCGGTTGAAAATGACCAGTTTTACCTTTTTGGCTGCCGCTTTTTACTGAGACTACCTTGAGCGATGGGACTACCACCAATCGATAGAGAATTAATTGCTCTACATTTGAAGGGTCCTCGATGCACCCAGAAAAAGGTAGAAGCCGTCAAAGTCGGACAAGGTAAAATTTTTACTAAACGTTCACTGCAAAAACCAATATATTTATTTCTCGGTGGAAGTGTTGATTCTAAACTATACGTTATTTTAATGCACATCACCTCTCGCATCGCCTGGTGGAACTACTTTTCCGCCGACGAACTACAGCCGGCTCTAGATTTGCTTGAATACAGCGCTCGAACAGGGCTTGGAATCATCCAAATTTTCATAGCCGGCGAAATGCTATAGAAATTTAATTTTTCAAGCCATGTGTCGAAATATTCTCCCAAAACAGGGTGGACGTGTCGAAGAAAAAAGGAGCGAATGCCTGGACCCTGCCTCAAGAAGTAAGATGCAAAAAATCACCACTTGTGCCAAATGGCAGTCGCGAGCGTAAAAGGGTTAAAAATGGGTCGCCTTTTAGTGCGTACACAAGTCGTGGTAAGCATAGATGTACTTTCTAAAACGGGTAGCTAGCTTTTACACGTGTTTAAGTATATATATATATATATATATATATATATATATATATATATATACATATATATATATATATATATACATATATATATATATATATACATATATATACATATATATATACATACATATATATATAGGGACTAGGGACTGTTGACTGGTTTGCTGGCTATATCTTCAACATTAGAGTTAACCAGTCTTAGCCAGTCAATTTTGATAGTCCTACTATTTCAACACTAGAATTAGCCAGTCAACTGCGACTGGCAAAGTTTTAAATAATCTTTGTGTACAAAATTTATATTGCTAGACATACTATAATGTGAAAGGTGCAATGTGAAATGTGATGTATTACAATCTAACTGAATGTTGTCTCTGCACAGGTGCAATCATAAATGTGAAAGGCGGGGGGGGGGGGGGCGGGGGCGCACACACACACTCACACACACACACATATATATATATATATATATATATATATATATATATATATATATATATACTATATATATATATATATATATATATATATATATAGGGAGGGGGGGGACTGGGGTTTGTTGACTGGTTTGCTGGCTATATCTTTAACATTAGAGTTAGCCAGTCTTAGCCAGTCAACTTTGACAGTCCCATTACTTTTTACACTAGAATTAGCCAGTCAACTGGGACTGGCTAATTTTTAAATAATCTTTCGACGTACTATAATGTGAAATGGGATATTATTATGCAAATTAACTGACTGGCTAGTGCGATACGCACTAAAAGGAAAGCTAAAAATGGTTCAAAAATTAGTTAACTTGCATGCGACAAAGCTAAGCGTATGGAATCAGATCTCATGTCCGACTTAAAATTAAACAAAAAACAAAAATCACCCATGTTCAAAACGCTCATTCAGAACTTATAGCAGATTTGAAGCAAATTGACTTGTTAGAGAATTAACCAAACACCAGTTTAATAGAATAATGTGACTTTCGCAACAACCGGAAACTCAGATAATAATCCATCAAATGTCAAATTTCTAAGCTCAGAACCGGGAATAGACCAGATATTGGATTGTTTTGACACCAGTAAAATGAAAGTGGTCTCCCAAACAACCTAACTCCCAAAATTTGTTGTAGCCCTGCGAAAAGGGAAGACTTTTCTGGCATAAAATATTATCCAGTATTTTAGGTTTCTTTTTCATTAATGGGAACTTATTTAAGGTTTCTTTTTCATTAATGGGAACTGAGATCCTTGCTCCTTACAAGATTAGAAAATACGCCAGGCAATAATTAAAAATTTGATTCAATTGGTTAGAAGCATTGTGAAAAAGAAATTAGTTGAAAGAAATTTGAAAATTAACTGTTCACTTTTAAACTTTTAGAAATTTAGTTGACAGCTCAATGGTGAAATCTCCCTCCCCTGGTACAATTCCTCTGGTAAGGTAGTACTTTCCAGTGGAAATATTTCATTTCTGATAATTTTCCGGAAGGGGGAATTTTATTTTCTAAGAGGAAAAATTCAGTGATACCGGCATGACCGACCTGCCCTGGCGTTGACCCAACTGAGCAATGATTGCGGAATTTGTCAAGTTCCATGTCTCCATTGTATATCCCTTTTTGCAATCTGTATCATCTGGAAATCTGTTTATTCCAGTGGAGCTTAGCATAGTAAATATATCAAAGTTAAGCTTAATAGTTAAGTTAAGTATTAATATATTCAGGAACCACCATTAATGTACATATCTTCCCAGGCATTGCAGTTTCGTGTCTTTTTAGATTAATGTTTAATATTTTAAATTAAAACTTAATATTTGGGATTTTTTCCTTTTAGCTATTGCTTTCCTATTACATTCGGATAGAAGATTGGGTCACCCCATATAAAGTATATTATAGTATATAAGTATATTAAGGGGGGGGCTACGAACGGTTTTGCACAACTTCTTCAGAGAGACCTGCCTTTTGGCATATGATAAGCTAACATATCAAGGTTAAATAGTCCGTAGTGGGCATTATTATATCTAACACATATAGATTCTGGCACTACGCCAAAGTAGAAATTTTGGTGCGAAAAGTGGGTTTTTTGAAAAAGCTTTTCTGAATTCTGGTGGATTAACGGTTTGACCAATTCTGAAACTTTTTGCCACAAATGTTAACTGTTACTAGTGCTAAATATTAAAAGTATTCCGGCTTTCGAGCGTTGCTTCCTTCTTTAGTTATAACAGCTCAAAGTTTGAAATTTTGCAAAAAGTTGCGAGGTGACCGTGCGCCGTTTTCGATCTAATAAAATTGGCAGCCCCTAGCCTACCCCAGCTTTTTACCAGTTATTAGGCTCTAATAGGGGCATACTGTCTGTGAGTTTCAAGGGCTTTGGTTTTCTGGTTAGTGTGCTAGCCAACTTTTCGTTAAGAAATAACCCTTATTTTTAGGCCTGAAAAGCTAGCTAAGCGCAGTAAAAATGGGGTCAAAAAATTTTTTGCCTCCGATTTTGCCGAAAAGGTGGTTATAGGGGTTATTTGGCCTGCTGAATCCGAATATGAAATCCGTTTTTCGATATGACGCTTCCTTCGTTCAGTATGTGCTTACAACTGTCTTAGAGCTTTCTGGAGCGATAGCCATCCATACTTCGAGAAATCAATCTAGCATTTCTAAACATTGGAGCGAGGTTTAGTGACATAGCTTTCGGCACATCTTGGTGCACTCACTGGCCTGTAATGTGCAAAGTTTCAGCCGATTCTGCCACAGTACTTTGGAGTAATTGACTCACATCTTCGAAATGGCGTCAAATAACTGCGACAATATCGATAATATAATCCAGCACTGCGAACACAGGGATTAACGAAATCACGTCATTTATACCAAAGTTAAGACAGATACTTGGAGTATTAATTGCCGCAAAGTTTGGTTCATTTGGTAAACCACAGCTCATTAGAAGTTAGTTAACCTCCACCCGTATAGACCTACAACACCCAATTTTTCGCATTTTGATCGTATCGCACAGAAAAGTAGGCAATGGTCTAGAGATTATTTTACGCAATATCAAAGCACTATATATCAGAACTAATTCCTGAAAATTTGGGTACTGTGCCTTGCACATTGCGATCAGGGCGAGGCGAAGTTTGTGTGCGTGTCATGTCGAGCTTTGGACCGATAACACCAACTTCTGATGGTTCCACAGGACGCTACGCTGTATGGAATTCTTTCAAACTTTAAACTATTTTACACTTAACCTAATACTATTATGTGGCAAAAGACTAGCTAGCTTTTCCAACATCGAACTTTTAGTGAAATTCGTAGCCCCCCCCCCCCCCTTAAGCCAACATTATTCGGTAAAATAATACAAAAACGTTTTTGATCCTCAAAAATGGAAGCATATTTGGCAAAAACTGTGAATGTCAAAGTTTAAAGGGTCGGCATTAGAGGCCTGCATTACGGCCCGCGGCCCGGCCCGGCCCGGCCCGGCCCGCCGGCCGGGCCGGGCGGGCCGCCGCGCCAAGGTCACGGGCCGGGCCGGGCCGCGGGCCGAAACTCACGGGCCGGGCCGGGCCGGGGCCCGACAGTCCGGCCCGCCAACAGTTTTTTGAAAGATTTAACTATAAAATAGTAATTCATAATTTAGCTTAAAATGTTTTGTGTTTCCGCAATATGTTTCGTTTAAACTAACACTGATTTCCTGCAGTAACGTTAGCATTTTATTTTCATAAATAATACATGTATTTATCGTCACATCATTAATGTCAAATCCTCAATTCACCTAAGTAATTTTAGCGTTTACAATATTAGAATGTGAAACTTTGGAATAGGGCAATATATGGTATTAGTAACAGTGTAAGTATTTTATTTTGGTTTTGATGTATTTGCTGTCTTTTTTAAGAAAACGATGCATTTACTTAGAAAAAGGCAGTTTTAAAAAATCAAAGTTTTGAGTTTGTGGAGCAAAGATTTACTACTTCTTTAGAAATGAAAGTTTACTCCTTCTGCACAGTTGCATCTTTTTAAAGTCCTCTACTTCTAATTTGTTTTTTCTCAACTAATTCTTATAAAAATGCGCACTTCACAAAATTTCATCTGGTTTAATAAAGTACAATATTTAAATGTTGCCACTGTAACCTTTTAGGGAATTTTCAGTTTCTTGTTTTTCTAGCGTTCCAGTCTTATATACAAAGTGTCAACATGAGGCAGTATTATCTTTTGGTTTCATTTGTAGAACTACAAAAAATATTTTGTCCTTAAAACTGCTTTTAAAAACCATTAAAACTCGAAAAATCCGTTTTTAATAGAAAACACACTTTTCCTAGAAAAAGCACCGAAAACCAGAGATTCTGTTTTTAATATATAGCCAAGCTAACAAAATTATTTACGTAATTTTGCATTTTGCGACAAATGAAGAAATTTCGTGGCACGGGCGGGCCGAAAATTTTGACGGGCCGGGCCGGGCCGGGCCGAAGCATCTGACGGGCCGGGCCGGGCCGGGCCGAAGCAGTTGACGGGCCGGGCCGGACGGGCCGAGAAAGATTTTTCACGGGCCGGGCCGGGCCGCAAAAATTCGGCCCGTGCAGGCCTCTAGTCGGCATACGGTTTGGTTGGAAGTTGGTTTTTGTTGGAGCTTTGTTTCGACAGGATTACTGGAAATGGCACGTGACTTCTGCGCATCTGTCTGACTATATTGGTTTGGTTTACTGCCAGTATAACAATAATTATAACAGCTAATACTAAATAAGAACGTATAACGCACACACAGTAATACATAGGCAATGGGACGAGGATTGCCGATTAACCGGCATTTAAGTCCCGTCCCTTTGTATATCTAGATAGGTCGCATTCATTCAACCGCTCACGGAACATAGCAATATTTGGCGCATTTACAACATCAGCTGGAAGATTATTCCATATTTCTACAACACGACAGGTAAAAGAGTATTTCATACAGTTTAAATTAGTCCTTATAGTTTGTAACTTAAACTGATGACCACGGGTACTGACATATACGCTAGGTTGCAATAATCTATTAACATTCTCATTAAACTGGTGACGAGATATTTTATATACAAGTGACATATCTTTTTCAATTCTCCTGAGTTCCAAGCTTTTCATATTCAAAATTTTAAGTCTTTCTGAATAACTTTTTAACTGCATTCCAGGGAGTCGTTTAGTAAATTTTCGCTGAACAGATTCAATCCTATCTATATCCTTTAGTAAATAAGGACTCCAAATTTCCGACGCATATTCTAATTTAGGTCGGATATAAGTTTCAAATAATTTCACCAGAAACCAAGGCTGCCTAGTTACAAAAGCCATAAAAAGCATATTTACACTACGATGACAATTTGATGCAATTTGAGCACAGTGAGTTTCCCATTTCAAATCTTTGTTAATGTAGACACCAAGATCTTTAACAGAGCTTACTGATTTTAGAAACTGCCCATCAATAACATACTGTCTACAAGGATTATTTTTACCTAAATGCAATATCATACATTTAGGTACAGCCAAATTCAGTTGCATGTTTTTAAACCAGGCATTCATCGCAGTAAGGTCTGTTTGCAAAAAATTACTTTCCGCATAACTAGAACAAGTTAAGTACAATTTGCAATCATCAGCATAAAGCTTAAGGTTACTAAACTGTAATGAACTAATTAAATCATTTATGTACACAAGGAACAACAGTGGACCTAAAATACTACCTTGTGGGACTCCACTCTTCACTTCTTCAAATTTAGAGCAAAAGCCATTAATTTCAACATATTGCTTACGATTATCCAAGTAATTACATAACCATTTATAAACTGGTAATGGAAGGTACAAGTTTTTAAGTTTAAATTTCAGTTTTCCATGGGGAACGCTGTCGAAGGCTTTCGCAATATCTGTATAGATTACATCTACAAAATTACCAGTATCAATACCGTTCACCCAATCATTCATACAAATTAATAACTGCATTACAGTTGACTTATTTGGAAGAAATCCATATTGATCATTTGTAATTATGTTTTCAGCAATCAATACATCACGTAACCATTTTGCAATTATAGATTCCATGATTTTGCTGCAACTGCACAACAGACTAATGGGTCTATAATTTTTTACGTTAGCACGATCACCTTTTTTATGAACAGGGATAACCTTAGCAATTTTCCAAGATTTTGTTATTTTGCCAAAAGAAAACGAGGCGTAAAAGATTTTTGAGAGAGGAACACAAATACTTGATGCCAATTTTTTTATAAAATTTTGAGGAATACCGTCATAGCCGAAACTACCTTTATTTTTACTAGCCACTACATGTTGATATACATTTAGTGGTGAAAAATCGGGCAAGGGTAGCTGAGTAAGATTTCGCCCCCCAGCAACAGGTGTAATATGTGATCCATCGTCATTAACATACACAGATGCGAAAAAACTATTAAAAGCTTCTGCTTTCAGCCGATCATCAGTAATTATATTGTCAGAACTATCAGTTACACATGGTATATCCACCTTACATGACAACTTCGTTTTTACGTATTTCCAAAATGCGTTATCATTATTATTACATAAAATTGACTGTTCATAGCGAAAGCGATCTCTTCTCCTGAGTTTCCTTGTTTCAGCGCAAAACCTTTTCCATTTAATTTTATTGGAAATTGTTGGCATATTTTTGAAATTTCGATAATAACGTTTTTGTAGGCGATAAGAATTTTTAGTATCAGCAGCCCATAATTTGGAACTAC
>JASAND010004287.1:0-14875 GCA_030248195.1 Trissonchulus latispiculum | reverse complement strand
TTTTACTCTTTACGACAATTTTTATATGATTTAAGTGCTTGAGGGCTAACAAAATTTGGATCTCATTTGGATATATGGTAGCAGTTTATTGTCTGTTCAAAGACAGAGTATGAGACCGATCCTTCGACATAAGTTACGAGTTACGACTGCTCTGGAAGAGAAGAAGGTGAAGACTGAAAATTTTGGTGGCTTTTGAGCTTTAACGCCAGTTAAGTTTTGCGTACATTGCAAAATTTTATACTAATCAATTCGAGTTATCAATATTTGTACTTCAATTCTAGTACATGAGTCCAGTTCTAGTTCTTACATTCTGTTACTAATTGCAATCTAGCAGAGCAGCAAAAGCTAGAAAAGGCATCAGCTAGGCAACTACTAAAGATTGTGTATCATTGCATCACGTAGGTTCTAATTAGAAAAACAACACGTCATACTGCTTAACGTCCCTAAAATGTACCAGAAATCAGTTTCTTCAATATTTTTTGACCCGGACCCGGCTTCGGACCCGCGGGTCCTAGAGTTGGACCCGGACCCGGCCCGGCCTGCGGATCACCCGCCAAGGTTACTTAGTTCCCGGCACCAACTCCCCGACCACTAGTGTTTTAGAACGGCCGGGTTTAACCGGCCGGCGGCCGGCCGCCGGCCGCCCTAAAAAATGCCCCAGATCAACGGCCGGCCGGCCAGCCGTTGGCCGTTCTCCGCCGGCGACCACCGGCCGGCCGGCCGCCGGCTGGCCGGCGGCTGGCCGGCGGCTAGCCAGACATATTCTTCAGTGTGTGAAGGCAATCTGAGCTTGAAAGTTACAAAATATTAATAGTAATGCATTACAAAGGCAATGGAATCGGCTTTTAGTTTATATATTTGGGAAAAGTTCACATTCAGCGTTGGATTTGTTTTGTAAACATTGCTGCTCTGCTCAAATTGTTGTTAACTAAAAATATTTGTGTTAAGCCGGCGGCCGGACGGCCGGCAATAACCGCCGGCCAAACGGCCACACTCAGCCGGGCCGGCCGCCGGCTTAAAAGCCGGCCGTTCCTAAACACTAACGACCACTAATATCTTTCGATGTAAGCTGCCAACTTTCATAGTCAGAAATAGAATTTCCAATGTGTTTACAATAAATATGTCGCCTTATTGCTTCTTAGATTTATCCAGTTTCACATCTCGGAGCAATGCTTTTGCATAAATTCTTTTTGCCACAGTAGTTACGCAGAGTCTTTGCCAACGGATGACATTCAAACACGCGCCAAGTAATTGTTGAAGCCACTGTTGATCTTGTTCTTGCAGAGGTTCGGTTGCATTGCAGATTTGTTTTCTACGGTTGAACATTCTTACTAATGTTATTACAATCAAAGTGCAAAAAATTGGGTGTTGTAGGGCTATACGGGTGGAGGTTAACTAACGTCTAATGCGCTGTTATTTCGTGCCATTTCGAAGATGTGAGTCAATTACTCCAAAGTACTGTGGCAGAATCAGCTGAAACCTTGCGCATTACATGCCAGTGAGTGTACCAAGATGTGCAGAAAGCTAGGTCACTAAACCTTGCTCCAATATTTAGAAATGCTAAATTGATTTCTCGAAGTATGGATGGCGATCGCTCCAAAAAGCTCTAAGACAGTTGTAAGCACATACTGAACGAAAGAAGCATCATATCGAAAAACGGATTTCATATTCGGATTCGGCAGGTCAAATAACCCCTACAACCACCTTTTCGGCGAAATCGGAGACAAAAAAGTTTTTGACCTATTTTTACTGCTCTTAGCTAGCTTTTCAGGCCTAAAAATAAGGGTTATTTCTTAACAAAAAGCTAGCACACTAACCAAAAAAACCCTCGAAGCTTACACACAGTTTGCCCCAATTAGAGCCTAATGACTGGCAAAAAGCTGGGGTAGGCTAGGGGCTGCCAATTTTATTAGATCGAAAACGGCGCACGGTCACCTCGTAACTTTTTGCCAAATTTCAAACTTTGACCTGTTATTGCTGAAGAAGCATGCAACGCTCGAAAGCCGGAATACATTTAATATTTAGTACTAGTAACAATAAACATTTGTGGCAAAAAGTGACAAAATCGGTCAAGCCGTTTATTCACCAGAGCGGAAGAAAGCGTTTTGAAAAACCCATTTTCGAACTGAAAATTTGTACTTTGGCGTCCTGCCATAAACGGTGTATATGAGATATATTGTTGCCCACACTCAACTTTTTAACTTTGATATGTAATGGGCATTAGTAAGAATGTTCAACCGTAGAAAACAAATCTGCAATGCAACCGAACCTCTGCAAGAACAAGATCAACAGTGGCTTCAACAATTACTTGGCGCGTGTTTGAATGTCATCCGTTGGCAAAGACTCTGCGTAACTACTGTGGCAAAAAGAATTTATGCAAAAGCATTGCTCCGAGATGTGAAACTGGATAAATCTAAGAAGCAATAAGGCGACATATTTATTGTAAACACATTGGAAATTCTATTTCTGACTATGAAAGTTGGCAGCTTACATCGAAAGATATTAGTGGTCGTTAGTGTTTTAGAACGGCCGGCTTTTGAGCCGGCGGCCGGCCCGGCTGAGTGTGGCCGTTTGGCCGGCGGCCGGCCGTTGGCCGTCCGGCCGCCGGCTTAACACAAATATTTTTAGTTAACAACAATTTGAGCAGAGCAGCAAATGTTTACAAAACAAATCCAACGCTGAATGTGAACTTTTCCCAAATATATAAACTAAAAGCCGATTCCATTGCCTTTGTAATGCATAATATTAATATTTTGTAACTTTCAAGCTCAGATTGCCTTCACACACTGAAGAATATGTCTGGCTAGCCGCCGGCCAGCCGCCGGCCAGCCGGCGGCCGGCCGGCCGGTGGTCGCCGGCGGAGAACGGCCAACGGCCGGCCGGCCGGCCGTTGGCCGGTGGCATTTTTGAGGCGGCCGGCGCCCGGCCGCCGGCCGGTTAAACCCGGCCGTTCTAAAACACTAGTGGTCGCAGAGTTGGCGCCGGGTCCGGGTACCCGCGGGTACCCGCGGGCCGGGCCGGGTCCGGGTCCAACTTTAGGACCCGCGGGTCCGAAGCCGGGTCCGGGTCAAAAATATTGAAGAAACTGGATTTTGGTACATTTAGGGACGTTAAGCAGTATGACGTGTTGTTTTTCTAATTAGAACCTACGTGTGATGCAATGATACACAATCTTTAGTAGTTGCCTAGCTGATGCCTTTCTAATCTTTGCTGCTCTGCTAGGCTAGTAACAGAATGTAACTAGAACTGGACTATGTACTAGAATTGGAAGTACAAATATGATAACTCGAATTGATTAGTATAAAATTTTGCAATGTACGCAAAACTTAATCTGGTAAGCAAGCTCAAAAGCCACCAAAATTTAGTTCACCTTCTTTCCTCCAGAGCAGTCGTAACTCGTAACTTAGTCGAAGGACGGTCTCATACTGTCTTTGAACAGACAATAAACTGCTACCAATATCCAAATGAGATCCAAATTTTGTTAGCCCTAGCACTTAAATCATATAAAAATTGTCGTAAAGAGTAAAACAAATTTACCTAAAGCTTATCACAGGTTTTATTCACAACTGGGCTATTACATTATAGTATATAAAGTTGCAGTGAAATTTAAGAATGCAGTGAAGGTTTGAAATAGAAACTGGATCTTTTTTAGATCCGGGTACCTGGATCCCGGTCTGGACGGGTCCGGTTCCGGTCTAACGGGTCCGGGTCCGGGTCCGGGCCGGGTCTGAAATTTTGAACCCGCAGCCAACTCTGAGTGGTCGTCTGTAAGAAGCTTAATATTTGCGTTTGTTTAAAACGCTTGCATGCTAACTGCATCCACGATGGACCTGCCAACACAATGCTGCAAATTTCCAGAAAATTCGAAAAACAGAAAGAGTTATTAATTTGCTAAATGATATATATGATGCTTCACCATTCACTAGGGTTGTTCCGAAAAAAAATTGACAGGGTCCTGGAATAATTATCCGCAAGGCCGGGCCGGGGCCCGCTTCTAGTCCGGCCTAGGCCCGGCAAGTAGCCCAGGGCCCGCTACTAGGCCTGAAGTCCAATCAAAGCCCGAAGCCCGCTATCAGGCCCGGCCCAAAGCCCGGGCCCGCTCCTTGGCCAAATCCTCGGGCCCCGTGATAGGCGAGGACTCCGAAATCCGGGCCCCCTACTAGGCCCAGCTCAAATCCCGGGACACAGCAAGTCTCAGACTCGCAAATTGAGTCAGGCAGGCGCGATGAGCACGGTGTGCGTCACATTGTATCCTGACTCCACATTTTGCTTCTTCCAAAACTACGAATTTTCAAGCGGGACACATCCATAGGTTTCGGTAATCTAGTACCATTTACTACGGGATGATGGAGCCACTTTTTGTGGGTCACGTGACATAACAACAAAATTGTTTGCCTCACCAATTCCTCTCATTTTATGCCAAACTCCAGTTCTGAACTTGGTTTTATTAACAGTTAGTTGGGGACTTAGTAGAGCTTTTAGTGCAATTTCTTTTCCATTAATCAACAATCTTTACAATGCTAAATATTATGATTGTCTTCTTATAATATCATTATAATCTAATTATGTGAGTATTCCATTCCAATTTATAGCAACGCTTTGTCGAGTTTTCCACCCTCTGGATTCTCTGGTGTTTAACCTTATTCAACATTTACAAGCACAAGTACATGAGTATAAACGTATTACAAAACGTACACTCATAATCGGAATAGGAGCCATCACCGAATTTTCTTTGTTCCTAAAGGAAGTTGGTTAGCTTCTTTTGGCGATGTATCCCAATGGTTGATATCGGCATGGAATAATTGTCTGCGAATATTGTGTGAAAAAACTAAACTAAAGAGAGCTGGCACGGGAAACGTGGAAGAGATCCCTTAACCTGCAATGGTGAGATATCTGTCAACCATCACTAAATGTAACTCAAGCGACATTTTCAGTCCTTCTTTGTTGCTACCGACTCTTAAGTTTGTCTTGTCGACAAAAAACTACATTAGTATCAACCTGCATGTCCAGGTGGTGTGGCAAAACAGTTTCACGCTTTTTTGATCTTTCCAAATTTGTATTTCATTTTTATTAAACTTTCTAAACTATTTATTGGCTGAGCATCATTGCTGATTTCATGTTTTCATAAACTACTGGAAATTACTAAGCACCGAATATATATGCTACTGTTCTAATGTCTGTATGCTTCTGGAAAATTCAGTTCTCGAAAGAGCGGAGAGAAATCCGCTTATATTGTATTTGATAATCTCCTACTGCATAGATCGACGCTGACATATTAAGATGACTGACGCACTCCCTTCAGTTTATGCTACATCATTCTGCAACTGACAGTACTGATACCAGCTAAGCCTATTGAGACGTCTAAATCATTCACTTTTCTCAAACTCTTCGGATTCTGGATAGTTAATAGCTAGCTAATGTTGAGATAGAGATAGCTGATATAAATAAACCAAAATTCGTCATTGCATTTGAAATTTTACAGGAGTTTGTAAAAAATATGCACCTATGTTGGATGCAACTATCAGAAAAGCTTTCACCTTCATCCAACAAGGGACTAGACAAAGCCCAAGGTTGCTTCCTGGCCAACAATCTGCCAAAGAACTAGATCGCTCCAAAACGCTATAAGACAGTTGTGAGCGTATGCTGAACGAAGGAAACGTCATATAGAAAAACGGATTTCATGTTTGGATTCAGCAGGTCAAAGAACCCATATGAGCAGCTATTCGGCAAAATTGGAGAAAAAATTTGACCCCGTTTTTACTGCTCTTAACTACATAGCTTTTCATTCCTAAAAGCAAAGGTTATTTCGTAACAAAAAGTGAACTAGCAGACTAACCTTGAAACCAAAACCCTCGAAACTTAACCGCAGTTTGTCCATATTAGAGCCTAATAACATGTGAAAAGTTGGGGTAGGCTAGGGGCTGCCAATTTTATTGGATCAGAAACGGTGCAAAGTCACCCAGAGTTGGAAGTGGGTTGCGGGTACCCGCGGGTCGGCTTTCAGGTCAGTGGGTACCCGTGGCTCACAGCGGTTCAATGGTCACTTTCGTTCACATTAAATTTTACGCCAAATGTTGAGCTAGTTTCACACGAATTTAACAATTTGCAGTAAATTTTCAATTTTGCTCTTACTTTTGACCATATTTTGAATTTATAGATTGCTTTATCATATCATATTGCTTTTATGATCAAATTATTTCGATTCTGGCTTGCATCGTCAGTCAAAAATGATATTGTGAAGTTAAACTGAGTAAAGATGAAAATTTATGCAAGTGAGTTCAGCAACGCTCCAAAAGTTTTCCAAAAGAAAAAGTTCCAGAAGAGTAGTCTTGTTAGTCAGTTGTGGTTTGGATCTAGTGGGAAGAAGTCGTTTCCTGTAAGTTTCGGGGGAAGTCTGGTTTGGATTTTGGGAGCTTGAATTTAGTTGGTGCTTGCAACAATGTGATGTAAAAGTTTATTTGAAGTTAGTTTTTAATTCCTGGTTTTGTATTTTGTTAGCTTTGTCGGTTTATTGAGCGTGCATTTTGAAATTACGCGTAAATTGTTGTACTTTTATACATTTTGTCAGTGTGGTCGGCAAGTTCTCATCTCTTTCCGACATCCGACATCGCACATCACGGTATTCACCTGTAATCTAAGCATCCTACCTAATAGTCAGATAGACAACAGCAGCTATATTTATTCTCATAGAGTCAAACTTCACAATATCTTTCTGACATTAAGTCGTTGGTATATATATACTATTACGACAAAGCTTTTGATGCTTCTGCATTGATTGACAACCTGTTTGTGCTAAAATAATGTCGATATTTACATACCTTAATTACGCCTGCAAATCTATCATTCCAAAAACGGTGTGCCTAGCGGATAATTATTAATCCAGCTTTGAATTTCGACATTTTGACAAGTTATGATCAAGTTATGACAAGTCATCATTCCCGATTTATGTGTAGAAATAAAGCAATGTGGCATAAACCGCTAAAATGGTAGTTGTTTTCAGATTGTTTTCAGATTTCAGGTAGTCCAAGTTTTCAGATGACTATATAAAAAATTCCTGCAACCGCAAAATACGAACCAGAATGGGCAGAACTTTTATTAACTTGCTACAAGTAAATATACTTTATGTTCGCAACTTTGCATGCATACTGATTCTGCTGCCCGATCTTTGTCCCTCAGCGCACAGCAAAAGCTAAACTTCGGAAACGAAAACGAAAAACCAGTGAAGTTAACTTTGAACGTTTGTTTTGAAGTTTAAAAAAGCTTTAAAAAAATTGTTTCAAGGTTTTAATAGCTGCCTATGTAGATGTTTAAAGCGTTAAGCTTGCTCGAGACATGTTGTTAGGATACTTATTAAGTGTACGAAAAAGTCCAAATTAAACAAGTGGGTCACGTGGGTTGACAAAACCTTAGTGAGTCCTGGGTCGTGGGTCGTGGGTCGCGGAATAGAGGTCAGCGGGTCGTGTGTATCCGCTGGTCGCGAAATTGGGATCCATTTCCAACTCTGCAGTCACTTCACAATATTTTTGCCAAATTTCAAAATTTTGACCTGTTATTGTTGAAGAAGGAAGCAACACTCGAAAGCAGGAATACTTGCAAAAGGTGTACTTGGTCAAACAGTTAATCCACCACAGAGCTGAAAAATCTTTTGAAAACCCATTTTTTTCGAACCAAAATTTGTACTTCGGCGTCCTGCCGAAAACGGTGTATATGAGATGTATTGTTGACCAACCTAAGCTTCTGGTTTAATATGTTAGCTAACGTTGGGAGAAAAAGTAGATCCCTTCAACGATGTCGTGCCAACCCGTTCGTAGCCCCCGCTTTAATAGGATTGACTAAAAAGGTTTACCGCATATTTAAAGTCTGTGAAAAAGTCTGGAAACGTCTGTGAAAAATCTACAAGTTCCCTTAACTACTTACTACAGGAAACTCTTGTAATTTTTGCTATTTAAAAATCCGGCAAAAAGACAAAAGTAGCTTTCACGAAAAGCACAAAATGTTCCGATAGTGGCTGACCGCTAAGCACACCTTTATAATAATAGTAATAAACAATGATTATAAATTCCAGGCTCAAATAATGTCTAAGATAACTGGTTAGTGACCTTTAATATAGTCACATCTTATTTATGTATCAAGTTATTAATTTCGGGCGTCTTGAGCACTTGCTAAGCAAAAGGATGCAAGCGTGTGCCTTGCTTTATTATCGGCCAAAACAGGTCATGTTGTCCAGAAATTAGTTCTCAAAAATCGCTAAAAATCTATTAACATTATTGTTTTTCACTGCATTTTGTGTGAAGTTTTCGGAAAGCTAAGCTAAGAAACTTTTCCACATCTTGGGATGGTATTTCAAATAAAAATTTTTAACGTTTTCAGACCGTCGACCGTAAAGACCACGTGTTAATATATAACGCTTACCATGGGGCTGGTATAGAGGGAAAGCATCTTGAAAGGTAAAGCAAGCTGCCCAAAGTACCTGAAAACCCCCGACAAAATAGATAACATGCAATCCCGATAAAATGGACCATGTAGGAACGATAAACTTTCTTAACCGCTTAAATGCACTAAAATCGAAACTTTGTAAACCCGTTTCTGTACCTTGGACTTTCCTAATATCATGCGCAGAATTTACTGACTCCATTCTTGCAAGATTTTCTTCAAATTTTCTTTTTTGAGGAAAAAGAAAGTTTGAGTGGCACAACCGGAAAGTGAACTTCTGTCTTAAGGATGGAAACAATATATTAGACCAAACTTGGGGTCTTATCTCGATTACCACTCAAAATCCTTAAAACTTGAACAAATGAGCTAAACTTTGGTGTGGGTATGTTTTCGACCACGCTGAGTTCAAATATCGCAAATTTTTTGATCTCTAATGATCCTTTCGTAGAACACAAACCTGAAGTCCGTTTTTCGCTTCAGTTTTTCGTTAGCTCAGTATAAGCTTACATAAATCATTAGCTTATACTGAGCTAACGAAAAGCTGAATCGAAAACCGACTTCAGGTTCATGTTCTACGACCCCGAAAACCCCTATATACATCGTTTCAGCAAAATCGAAAACAAAAAACTTTTCGGTTTTCCTTGGTCCCCCCCAGAGTTGGAAGTGGGTAGCGGGTACCCACGGGTACCCGCGGGTACCCGCGGGTACCCGCGGGTAATCGAAATTTTGCTACCCGCAGGCTACCCGCGCGGGTAGTTGGGGGTATGTCGTGTTGATATATTAGCTAAAATTCTAGCACATTTCCGTAAAGTGTTCGGAAAAAACAGAATCCAAGTTGGTGATTTCAAAAAATTCGCTAATTTCGGCTGGATGTCCTTCTCCACGACTACTATTTTCAGCGCATATGGGCCCTTGATTAAACTTGTTCTATTTGGTTATATCCAGAAACGTAATCATAAGCTATGTTGTGAGTTGTGTTGCTATGTTGTGATCCTACAGCATGTATACATATATATGCTGTGCTGTGCATTGATCGAGATCTCTACTTGCATTTCTTGCTTTTAGTAAGCAAATAAACTTAATTTTTCAGCACACAGTTTGCATTACGTGCAGTTTTTGTTATACTTTTTTGTTATGCTATACGCAAAGCTTAATATCCTTAGATTTTATTGTAAGCATATGTTCCTTTAGTGACGTTCAGTGGATGGTACAGAAGGTTACTCTGCAACCTTTTAAAAAATCGTTCCAAACTGGGAATGCTTGCTCAAAAAAATTTCAAAATATTATTCTAGAAAAGTCCTGATGACTATATGGCTATCCGTGGTTGTAACAGAAACAAAACTTTAATAGTCGGACAACTTATAATTTTTCGCTTTGTTTTTTATTCAGAATGTAGTAGCCCCTGGCCAGTTCTGGGAGTGAATCCGAAAATATCAGTTAAACTGAAAGCTGAAAGCTTTCAGTGATAAGTAAAAGCTCGACAGTTAAACTCCCCTTTTCTGGAGGATTTACATACATGTATGTTACATTCTCAGGTGGACAGCAAAGAAATGCCCCCCTCTCGGCGAATTTCTCCACAAGGAGTCCTAAAAAATTGCTCTCACTAGCGGTAAGAAATTCGGTTACAAGGTGTAAAAAAGTGGCCAAAAATAAGTTTCCAGACTCAAATTTCAAATTTTCTAGCTCCGCCGGATTTTTTTACTGGAACATCGCTGTAGTTTGCTAAAAATCGCTCAAAGAATGTTGGTTTTTACTAAAAATCGCTCTTTATTTAAAATTTGCAAAAATTGGTGAAAATAAGCAAATATAGCTTAAAAACTGGGTTCTGACAAAAATTGCTTCCACAAGTACACACATTACCACAAGGATCAGTCAAGTTTTACTTTGACCTCCCGTTTTGGTATGTTTACGTTATATTAATCTTGCCGCCGCTTCCGATAACTGTATGTGCTTTTGTGGAACTTTGGACTGTCTATCCTATCTCCTTTTTTGCTGTTCAGTTTGTTGCTATTTAGTCATCTGTTGTCATTTGCAGTTGTGGAATTATAACGTCGACAAAAGTTTCCAGGGTCTCTGCCCTCTACCAGGCTAAATGCGTTTTCAAATCAGTGAACAATGCATAATTTTCAGTAAATTACAGACTTTGATCATTTTTCAAAACCTTGAGATTTAAATAGACTAGTCCTTACTACTTTAGCTTTGTAACATGGGTCTTTTTCGAAACTACATGAGCGCAACATTAATTTCTTGTAGAGATTCACCGGGCCGGGTCCGAGATCGGAGCCTGAAAACTGTGGGTCTAAATAAGAGAATTTTCTTAAAAATTAAGATTTTGCTATAATTTCAAGTATATATCGACAAAATTATACTAGTGTTTTTTCATTCAAATCGATGACTAATATAATAACAAGCGATCTCTACCAATTATAAAAGTTAATTTTGACTTTTAAAATTCCAAACTTTTGGCGAAAAATTGCCAAAAATACAAAATTTTGGTCCCGGTCGGCATCGGGCTGAACCACCGAGACTGACAATGGGAGCCAAGTCCAGGTGCATCTCTAATTAAACGTATCAGTTAGCTTAAATTTTTAGACTTTACGAAAACCTTTTTTTACTTTTTCGGCAAACTTCGGCAAGTTGGATTAATTTCCATATTTCAGCTACCCATCTCAAACACCATTTTGTAAAGTAGTTTGGAAGCTTTAAATCAAAGTTTATTTTTAATTATTGACATTTTTTAATAAATTTAACAACATAGTAATCGCATACCACTCGAAAAATTTTGCGGGTATCTTGCGGGTATCAGTTGGCTGCGGGCCGCGGGCCGCGGGGCGGGGCGGGGCGGGTACCAGCGTGCGGGTAGCGGGGCGGGGCGGGCCGCCAAAATGGTACCCGCTTCCAACTCTGCCCCCAAAACACAAAAATTTTGCTATATTTGAACTCAGCGTGGTCCAAATCATATCCACACCAAATTTTAGCTCATTTGGCCAAGTTTTAAGGATTTTGAGTGGTGGGGGGGGTAATCGAAATAAGACCCCAGACTTGTACACTAAAGTCAAATAGCAATTGTTGTTGTTGTTGTTGTTGTTGTTGTTGTTGGTTGTTTTTCTTTAGACATCACAATGTGATGGTCATCACCCAAAGGTTAGCCAGGAAAAAATGTTTGCCAGGAAACAGGCCCCGTAAACTTGGTCAAAACAACTCAACCAAGTTGCCTGCAAGAAGGAGTCTCAGAGCCGGTCGATATAACGACGGATGATGTTTCCTTCTTGCTAATGCTACTTAGCACAGCATAATCAAATTTCGAAATTCAAGGAACATTCCTTTTTCTCTCTCTCTCTCTCTCTCTCTATATATATATATATATATATATATAAAGAAAATTTTTTCATTTTTTTATTCCTTCCTCTGAATAAATTTCATGACTGTAATCAACCAGATTGATATCAAACCGACTAAATATATATATGTATATATATATGTGGAAGTCATATTGGATTTTCAGACAAATCTGATTTGTCTGAACATTCATTTGAGTCAAACTGGATTTGACCTTCATATTGAACTTTCTATGTTAGAAGACTTGAAAATCCAGTATGACTGAAATATATTGAGTCAAATCCAATTTGACGTTTTCGTTTCAATCGCACCGAAATTCAATGAAGATATTAAACTTTTAACTTTGTATCATGAAATTTTGCTAACAATTAGTTATACTTGTTAACTTGTTAGCATGACCGATGCATACGACGAAAAATCCTAGTTTTACAGACAGTTGAACGAACACTATACGCAGCAAAAATGTCAGTTGAAACGACCATGGAATCAAGAAGCATATTGTGCGACTGCTGAAGCAATTCAGCTCGCACAGACCAAGAATTCGTCAGACCAATCAAATCGGGAGAAAAACCTTTTAAGAAAGTCTGATGTTCTTACCGTCGGAAATACTCTGAAAATTATAAAAAACAAAGAAACCCTAACGCCTTGTATCATCTGCCTTTTGAAGATATCTACGACGAAGTAAGCCCACATTAACTCAGGACACGATGCCAGAGACAAAATGAAGTATTGTGCCAGACACTTCATCTTACCTAGACCTGCTCTTACTCAGCATTACTGCATAAGCTTACTAACTAATGTATTTCAAGTATAAAAGTGACAATCCTTACAAAATTTCAGTGTGACTGAAACGAAAAACGTCAAATTGGATTTGACTCAATATATTTCAGTCATACTGGATTTTCAAGTCTTCTAACAAAAGAAAGTTCAATTTGAAGGTCAAATCCAGTTTGACTGAAATGAATGTTCAGTCAAATCAGATTTGTCTGAAAATCCAATATGACTTCCACATGTATATATATATATATATATATATATATATATATATATATATATATATATATATATATTCTGTACTGAAACTCCACCACCAAATACGGTATTTTCTAGTAAATCCTGCATTTTATCTTAAACTCCTTTGTCTTTGTGCTTGGGTAGGGAAACTAAGGGAATGCCGACGTCATATTTAATGTCAAAAGATAGGTCATGCATAGTACAAAGCGGGTGCATGAAGATAAACTTCAGAAGTTTAAAAAGCATTATATAGTTTATAAAATTAAAAATTTATTCCATAGTTACTACAGTTAACACATTAAAAGCAGTTTTGCTGACACCTTAATTAAACATATACTAAAAGTTTTAAAAATGTAATTTGTGTATTTTTTAAATTATGAAAAGCAGGCTCAAGACTATACAGTAACCTATGAATTTTTAATGAATCGTGATTCATTTTGAATATAATACATGTATAAATCTGTTTTGATTTTGAAAGCTGTGTTAGAAATAAAATAATTCTTTTAAAATTTTGTAAACTAATGTTTTAAACTTCTGAAGTTTATGATCATGCGCCCCTTTGCACATATTGTGACTATGCGTGATCTATCTTTTGACTTTAAATATGACGTCGGCATGCTCTTTGTTTTTACAACCACACGCAAAGACAAAGGCGTTTAAGATACAATACAGAATTTACTAGAAAATACAGTATTTACTGGACGAGTTTCAGTAAATATGGTATTTACGTGTAAAGATAGGAAGCTTAAAGAAAATACTATTCTTACTAGTAAATACCGTATTTGCTGAAATCGGCCAGTAAATACAGTATTTACCGAATGCAGAAATTACTGCGATATATATGTTACGTACAAAACCCGAAATCGTACAAAACTAGTTTTGTATGGGTCATTTTGTACAAAACTAGAATTGTATGGCCTCCGTCGTACAATTCTAGTTTTGTATGGTCTCCCTCGTACAATTCTAGTTTTGTATGGCTCTGACCGTACAATTCTAGTTTTGGACGTACAAAACTGTTTCCAAGATTTGACAACACCGAGACCAGATTCGCAACACCTGACGGGTTTTATCAAATTGGGACCAAAGCAGGAACACTTAAGGTGGTGGTATTGTTTCCCGTATTTTTGGTGATAACTTTCGCAAATCTAATCCAAAATGACTGAAAGTTTCAGAATACACTACTTCGGTGTTTCTGAACACATTAGAAACAATCCCGGGGTCTTCGTATGAAAATTTAAAAATTTTTGATTTTTGCGGAATAAGTCTTATGGATTTACTTGAAGTTAGCCAAAACCATATTCAGTCGAAAGAGCTCGTCAAACTGCAAAACTTTGCTCTTGGACAAATTTTTGTATCTTCAACATTCCGAGAGATAAACGAGATTAAAGATTTTTGTGGTAAAAAACCAGCCGATTCCCAAATTTTCAAATTTTTGTCAATGGCTGCAACACGTAACCATAACATTCGACAGCGGTATACCCAAATTAAATGGCGTCCATAGGCATATATTTTGTGCAAAAATGAGCATGATTACATCATTCAGTCTAGCTAAAGTTTTGGCCAAAAAACCGATTTCTCAAAAACCGCAATCGGTTTGTTTTAAACAGGGATTTCTCCGTACTGCCTCAATCAATCGACAAACCACTCCACAGAAACATTTTTCGCACTATTGCCGAGGGTCAATTTTCTTGGTTTTTGCTGAAGCATTCACAAAGTTGTGTTATTCTCATTTGAAGTGTCGAAAAATTAAGAAATTTCGAAAATTTTCACTTTTTGACAAATTTCTCGGGTTATAGGTAACTTCTGGCGAAACCAAGAAAAATGACTCTCGGCAAGGCTCAGCACGTCGGTATGGTATAGAGCAATGTTTGATCAACTTGCACAGATTTCTGAAATCCTTGGTTAAAAATGGTTTATGGGTTCTCTGTGTAAATCACAGTAGAAAGTGTCTACGCAAAGTTTGAGTATATCACCAAAATGTCCTCATTTCAAGCTTTAAAATGATGTATCATTTGCTATATAAGTCCATAAATTGAGCAAGCTATGACGTTTTGAAAATGACTGCCGTCAACATTTACCACCACCTTAA
>JASAND010004285.1:0-26495 GCA_030248195.1 Trissonchulus latispiculum | reverse complement strand
GGAGGCTCTTGACATGTTCAAATTATATACGTGCTTTAGCCGCTTGACAGTTTTCTCCATTTTTCCACCCACCCATAGGTGAACCAGGCAACAGTTTACCCCCTGTGAGACCCCCCCCCCACGGAGAGGCCAGACCCCCCTCCCCCCCTACCCGGCCTCAACTACTCCCCCCCAAGCCGAGCTCAAACCCCCATAGGTGAACCAGGCTACAGTTTGCCCCCTGTGAGACCTCCCCCCACGAGATGGCCAGACCCCCCACCCCCCATACCCGACATCTACTACTCCCCCCCCCCCAAGCCGAGCTCAGACCCCCCTCCCCTCCCCCCCTAAAATGGGGTCCAAACAAGAGAAAAAATACCAAATTTTTGCAAAATTTTTTGGAATTTTTCAAAAATTTTCCGAAAAAATTGGCTGGAAATAGATAAAAACACTAAAAAATAAACTCTAAAACGCAATACGAGTAGTTTTTGAGTAGATTTATGTTGAAAATAGCAGATTTTATGTCCAAAAAGGGCTATTTTTAGCTGAAAAAAATTTGGGTACAGTTTGGGTACAGTTTTTTTCGAAAATTTCCGATTATTTAGACCCCCCCAAGCCAGATTTGGACTTTTTACTCCCCCCCCCAACCCAAATAGGTGGTACACCTATGCAAACCCCCCACCCCCCCTAAAACTGGGTCCAAACAAAGTAAAAAATGCAAAATTTTTGAAAAAATTTTTTGCAAATTCTGAAAAAAATTCGCAAAAATGGATGTAAATCAGCTATAAACAGCTAAAGATGGTTATTTATAGCAATTAAAAGGTAGTATACACAATTATAATTCACAATCTGGCCTAATTTAGGCATATTTTAGCACAAATTTGTCAATTTTCAAGCGCGATTTTCGCATACGAATGCTATTGACAGAAGCTTTTGAGTACATACGTTTTATGTACTGTACATCGAAAAAGGACCATTTTAAGCTAAAAAAACTTGGGTACAGTTTAGGGGGGGTCCCCCTCCCCCAAATTTCGGATTTTGGTGGGGTCCCCCGAGCCAAATTTGGACCTTCTACTCCCCCCCCACAACCCAAACAGGTGGTACACCTCTATGCACCCACCTAGAGGTCGGAGGACTTAAAATTTCTACAAAGTTTTGCTATTTTTGACCCCCCCCCCCCGGAAATGTCTGAAAAAATTTATCCACTCCACAGTGATATAGGCTCAAAGCTAGGTACTTATATTTGGTATATATAGCATTGTCCCAACGTGAACATCGGACTGAAGCGAGGTCTGCTGCTAGGCCTCCTGTGGCGCCATGACAGGGGTAGGGGTCACTAGTTAACGTGTAAAAGGGTGGTCTGGGACTGTAGGCAGCCCTACACGTAAGAGCTGCTGGGCTGAGGTTTCTTATACGAATAGGAACGCCTATATCGTGAATGTATATGGCCCGTTAGTTTTGCTCTAGCACCTATCCTTGCTGGACCTATCTAGCACCTATCCTATCCGCCGGCTTGGGGGCACCCTGATAGTGGTGGGCTCAACCGTGTCGCAACTCCAACTGGTTTTAACCCATTCGATTCAAGGGGCCCACCCAGAAGAGGGTCTGTCATCTGCTGTTGGTACAATCATCTGGATCAACTATACTATGATATAGTTATACTGGATCGCTCCATGCTCCAATGTGTTCAGGATTTCAGGTTTCCAAATATTTGTGCCTATTATTCTAATTTGTTTACGCATCCTTTGCTTTCCTTTTGCCTATCAAATTTGTTACTTTCTCATTTATTTTTGCTGCTTATTAACTGCTAGTATTATTTGATTCTTTTACCCATTATCGATTATTGCAATAGCACCACCACGTCCTCAGTCGGGTACACCGAATTCCGGAACTCGTGATTTTTGCAAAATCTGTGATGGTATTGTTGGCACTGCTGATTACGTGCTTCAGTGTAGTAAATGTTCAGGGTCGATGCATTCAAGGTGTCTTGGGTTAACGGACACCCAGTTTAATGAGCTTTCCAAAATACCTCCGCACATCGTGAACATTATGTTTATCAGTTGCAAGATCGTGCTAGCGTGACCGATGGGTTCAGAGACGATCGCCCTCCCCGTTCACCGGATCGCTCTCGCATCATTAAGATAAAGATTAATCAGACTAGTCGCCGGTCCTTTCTTACCCGCTATAAAGATGTGAGAGCTGATTTGAAATATGGGGAATCATGGGTAAGACCGGATCTGACATCTCGGCAACTGTTACGACATTTGGTTTATGAAAGATAGGCGTGCTAAGGGAGAAAATGTTAAAATTGCTCGTGGTCAGATTGTACTTGTTGCTGTTTCCAACCCAACACCCTCAAATTCCAACCCTCCTCCAACTACTTCCCCAAACCAATATTTGGCCCTAACCAAATTTCTACTGATTTTGAGTAACGTTAAATGTTTGTATTTCACTGCGCAGTCACTTACAAATAAGTTCGATGAATTTAACCGTATACTTATTGAACGCAAGTTTTAAAATTATTGGGGTCACTGAAACATGGCTAAGTCCTGAATTTCCCAATTCCTTAATTCTTCAAAATTCTGAGTACACAGTCTTTCGTCAGGACTGGCATCAGCGTGGCCATGGTGGCTGCTTGCTTGTGGTCAATAACTGTATACCAAGCAAACTTGATTTCTCATATAGCTACGAAGGTTTTATTGAAGTTCTTGGTGTCAAAATTTAGTTAAACCATATAAATATATTAGTAATCTTAATTTACCGATCTCCTGCAAGTCCGCCTGCAACTGATAATCAGTTATGTGACTTTACTTACTTACTTACTAAATGACTTGAACAGCAACAGCGATCTTCTGATCATGGAAGATTTTAACCTTCCTGGTATAGCTTTTGCTTATAATGGTCTTAGTCTTAATGCTGGTATCGGACACGCAAACTACTTGTATTCTTTCTGGGATCTTGGTCTGCAGCAAAAAGTCCGCGTACCAATCAGAAATAATGCTATTCTTGATTTGGATTTAACCAATGATGATATGCTAGTTAATCAAATGCATGTTCGTTGACGTAGCTTTCAGCACAAGTGATCACTGTTCTGTCAAATTTGCTTTAAATGTAACTAGACAAGAGGACGAAAACGTACAAAATACGCGTTATTCCATCAAAAAAAGGAAATTACATAGATATGAATAACTTTTTGGGAAGTTTAGACTAGACTTGTCTTTTTGCTAATGATGTGACAATTTCTGATATATGGTTAACCTTTATGAATGTACTTCACTATGCGATGTATATGTACATACTTAAGGAGGGGGGTCACTTCATTGCCGATTTTTCGACCATCTCCGATTTTGCTCATTTTCACATATTTTGTAGTCCCCATGGGTCCGCGAAACAAGACAAGAGCGTTTTGCGAAATATTGCTTCTAACGTTCTGTACAGACCCTCAAATGTGTCCTCGACATGTGTTAAACATAGGAAAATTAAAAAGTAGGTTAAAAAGTTTGTGGCAGAAAAATTTTTCGCTGTATAAGAGCCAGAACTCTGAAACCTTTTCAAACCCATTAAGGACACATTGTAGAGTGCAGCTATCTCCTCTGAAAAGATTCTGTTGAGTATTGGATTTTTGGCGAATTTTTAAAGTCAGAATTTTGGAAAATCGGCCATTTTTGGACCATGAAAAACAGGACCTACGGCACTCTTTTGTTTGTCCTGAACGATTGGCAAAAGCTACAGAAACGCCAATAGATAGCTGCACTCTACGCATAAAACCACGTCTTACGAAACAACTCGCATTTTTCTATCGTCTACAGTAAGCTCAAAAAACTTGCCACAAAAACAGCAAATTTTGCTAAAAATGGCCATTTTTCATAATTTTCACATTTTTTTGATAATTTCTCAGTCATTATGTGGTAAAAATCACCAAACTTGGCAGATTAATTAATATATCCATGTCTGTCACATAATATGGTCAAAACAAATGCGTCAATATTTAACATGACTGCTGTGGCGGCACCTTTGATCTTTATAGGTGAAAAATGCCAATTTTAAAATTTTTCCAAATATAGACAAATTGGGTATCGATCGATAGCTAATGGAACGAGGCGCAACTTTTCTCATAGAACCATGGGTCTAAAATGTTGTCTGTGCAAGATAACACGAGTTAAAGTTATACTGGGCAGTCCTGCAAGGTTAGATCAGTTCACTCAAGGATGCATTATGAACGCCTAGATAGCTGGCCTTGAGCCACGTCTGCCCTTAAATATTACCTTAGTAAAGGCTTTAATTTGGTGCATCGGTTAACCCTGTTTTCGGTAGCGCTTGGTCTTCACCTGACCTTGCAGGGCTAATCACCGGAATTTTCAAGTGTTCCGGCTTTGAACTTGAATAACTCTGTCACAGTTTGATTTCGAACGCTAATATTCTAAGTTATTTTTGAGAACATATGGGGGCATATTATGTGTGAAAATGAGCGAAATCCGTGACTATCGATTTGTGACCAAAGTGACCCCCCCCCCCTTAAGGTTGTCTGTGATGATAGTAGACGAAATGAGTGGTCTCAAAGTATACACAACAGATTCTTATATGAAAAATGGTGTTTGCGGCGCCGGTACAGACAACCCGAACAGCCGCACTTCTAGCAAGATATAAGCAGGCGGCTAAAGTGGCAAAGGATGAAATGAAATGAAAGCAATGAAATTGAAAGTCGTGAAAAAAATTCTGAATGCCTCAAACCAGCGCAGTTTTTTCAATTATGCAAATTCTAAACTAAGTTTCGAAGGTACAATTCCAGTTCTTTGTGGGAATACTACTTTGTGTACTTCAAAACATGTTTTACCGATGTTTTACAGGACCACTTTCTGTCTGTTTTACAAATTATGATAATAATCTACCGTAGCTTGAGGTTAGAATCCAACATTCCATGTCAGAGATTGATATATCGCAAGAAAAAGTTTATAATTTACTAAAATCATTGTCGTCTAAATTATCAACTGGCCCGTATAACGTCTCATGCCATTTCTTGAAAAAGATTGCGTCATCCGTCGCCAAACCGCTAACACTTATTTTTAAACGTCTGTTCAGACTGACCAGCTGCCTACTGATAGGCTGAGTGCACTGGTAGTGCCAATTTATAAAAAAGGTGAAATTTCAGACCCTTCAAATTACCGTCCAATTAGTCTAACATCTGTTGTTTGTAAGGTTTTAGAACGCATTATTAGGGATGAAATAGCGCAACTTCTTAAACAGCATGGCCTTCTTACTCGCAGTCAACATGGATTTCTTAGTAAAAAGTCGACACTGACAAATCTTTTAGAAAGCTCCAGGTCTTGGTTTATGGCAAAAACTGAAATAAAATCGGTTCATTCAGTTTATATAGATTTTTGCAAAAACTGTTGACACTGTTTCACACCAGAAATTAATCTATAAGCTGTAAATGTATGGAAAAAGTGGTAATGTTTTAAAACGGGTAACCGCGTTACTGACAGGAAGAAGTCAGAGGGTTAAGGTTGGAAATTACCTTTCCTATACTGGTAGGGTAACGAGTGGTGTGCCTCCGGGATCTGTCCTTGGACCGCTTTTGTTTTTGCTTTATATTAATGATTTACTAGACTGTATAGGAAATAAAGAAATTTCACTCTTTGCAGACGATGCAAGAATTTTCTGTTTTGGATAGGTCTACTCAGTTCAGTGTTGGTTTGCAAGAAGACTTAGATAGGCTGTGAGTGGTCCAGACTATGGCAGTTAAATATTACTCTTAATAAATGTTATGTCTTTGTCCGTGGTACGGTAAATAGCGTATTGCCTACTTACCGTTTAGGTGATGTGGCGCTTGATTGTTCTCTAAAGACAAAAGAGCTAGGTGGTTTGGATGACCTCAAACTAAAAGCATTTCGTTAGCACTAGTCTCAGACGACTGACTAGAACAAAGGCCTTTTATCTGTATGGAAAAATTAGGAAAAACTTACCTTAGAAGATTTGGTTTTAGCTTGCTCCTTACGGCGTTTCCCTAACTTCCGGAGATCATCAACTGGTTTGGATTTGTAGGACTCCTTCGAAATCCGGCGGAACCAGGATCAAAGCTGCGGGATGTGTGCAGACCATTGATTCAGCAGTACGGCAGTTCCCGGCGCCGACAAGTGAATTATGTCGTCATACAGTATGGGATTCAGCTGTTGGCGTCCGGATTGGTCTAGCTGCTTCAAGAAGAAGGGACGATCTGGCTCATCCATATAGGTGAATCCAACTGAATCGCAGAGTTCACGAAAGAAGGAATCAAATTCTACGTAGGTTCTAGCTGGAAAAGGAATTTTCGTTTGTAGAATTATCAATGACACGAAAACAAGGCTGGCGACAGGTCCCAAGCGTTGACGCATGGCGTCAGCACCATCGTTCCAAACTTTATATCCCTCTTGCATATCGTTGATGTTAAAATAGGAGATGATTCGGAAGAATTTTGAAACATCGATGCCATTATCTTCTATTATGTCTGGGACGTCCACCGTCTTACGACCGCCACGGGCCAAGACTACACCACCCTAGATGTAGTTAAAGTGGCGTAGATTGGAATGGGCAAGGAAAAGTATGGTGTACTCGTAATTAGACAGGCAGGGTCGAGTACATAGCTCTGTCACGGCAATATTGGTGCTGAAACTGCCCTCCTCCTTCAAAGTTTTCAAGAATCTGGTGAAAATCTGGCCATACAGGTCATATCCGGGGAACCTATCTGGAGACCATGGTATTCGCCCAGACCGGTTTGCCAAGGTTTGTCTTTCTCCATTGAAACATAACGATTGTTGGTGAGCTCAGCTTCCTCGACCAACGCTGCTAATGACGGCCCCTCAGGAAGTTGTACTGACAAAAGAGAAATGCTGATATTATCCCTTTCCAGGATCCAAGGGGCATGTACACCCAGTTTATATTTGGAAATCCTGGAAGAGAGATCCAGATGGTCCTTACACCCAGATACGGCCAACTCGCAAGATAATTTTGAACAACAAATACAAAAATATAGAATAGCAATATTACAAATAATTTGATCAAACAATGCCCAAAGGAACACTAAATATTTGAGCAACTAGAGTTTCCGGAAAGGACCTACTTTACACCGACCCAACCCAACACTAATACTTTTTCCAAGTCAACGGAGGTAGCCATTGAAATGAGCCAAACCAACAGGTATATTTTTGTTTCATTGAACGTTTGCAAAGATAAACTTTTAGATTCAAACCGATGAATCTCCACATAAGCGCGAGTTTCAAAAATACCTAATCGGACTTGGAGTCCCTTATTCAAAAATACTTCGTTATAATCGGGCTCTCGCCGCCCTAGACTATTTGATGTTGATTTTATTACTGCTTTCATGCTTGTGTGCTAATGTCGGCAGATATTAGCTGGATTTCCCTAGATTTTCTGGGAAGGAAATGTAGGATACGCCATTGGTGGGGAGATTTCTGATGGAAATCCCCCTACAAAACTTTCTTTGAAAATTGATCACAAAATTCAGTCCTAACTAGTTTTCTCACCATCTCTTCCAGGTTTCTAAAACTATTTTGCTGCTCTGAATTAGGCTATTAATTTCAAACCAACTCCCTGATTATTTCTAGAATTCTTTAAACTCGAATTAGTTTTGCCCAATCGAGGTTTATAGTTTTTGATCACTAAACACGCGCAAATTTTTGCCAGTCCCCGAAATCCAGCTATTAATACTGCTGAATCTGGGTTAAAACCGACCAGGTTTTAACCCATTTGATTCAGTTCAAGCGAGCGCCGCCTTCGTGCCTCTGATCTGTGATTCATAGTAAAGTGATTCTGAGTGATGAATGTACGTCGGCAAACTTAAAGTGATTCTGAGCCAAACGCTTTCCGAGTATACTGATTCTGAGTAAAGTGATTCTGACTAAAGTGATTCTGAGTAAAGTGATTCTGAGTAAAGTGATTCTGACTAAAGTGATTCTGAGTAAAGTGATTCTGAGTAAAGTGATTCTGACTAAAGTGATTCTGAGTAAAGTGATTCTGAGTGGTGAATGTACGTCGGCAAACTTGCAGACAGAACCTTTCATCTTGTGCTTGTGTTCGTGCTTGTGCTTGTTCTTGTGCTTGTTCCAGTGCTTGTGCTTGTGCGCTAGTGTGAACCGGCCTTAAAGTGATTCTGAGCCAAACGCTTTCTGAGTATACTGATTCTGAGTAAAGTGATTCCGACTAAAGTGATTCTGAGTAAAGAGATTCTGAGTAAAGTGATTCTGACTAAAGTGATTCAGAGTAAAGTGATTCTGAGTGGTGAATGTACGTCGGCAAACTTGCAGACAGAACCTATCTAAACTTCCCTGTGAGTTCGCAGCTAAATTTGAGCTAGTACTAGCAAATAACAAATACTCTCTTGTCAGAATTACTCACAATATTATAACACCGTGTACGGCGAACACAACTGACTTCTAATTATACTAAATCACGCAACTCGCTACTGCGAGGTATGTAATCTCAAACACACAATAGTTTTTCCAACTTTCCAGTGCCACATTTCTTCCCCGGTTTGAAGAAAACCCCATCTAGAGATAACGACCTGAATGCGCATCATAGAATCGCCGAAGTTGGCGATTCCGCAGAGGGTAGCGCCTTAAGACTCCGTTTGCCCCAGAGGGTGGCGTACAAGCCCAAAAACCATTGTCGCCATCCGGCCCGTCCGCGCAGCTTCCAAAGTCCGCACTGATTTCACTACTGCTTATAGGTTGACCTGCAATAGAGGGCTTCATGTTCTTGTGGTGACAGTTTGAGTACTTGCCTGACAACGGATCCAACAGTTTATAACTGTTATTACCTCTGACCTCAACCTCCTGAAACGGCCCGATCCACTGGGGATCCAATTTGGGGGACCGACCCGGAATCCGGCGGCGGTTCCTAACCCACACCCAAGACCCGGCTTCGTAGCCCTGGGCACCGCCTAAACCTAGACCCTGCATGCGTTCCCTTGCATATCCGGAATTTTCACTAATTTGTCTTCTTAGGTTCTTCCGGAAATTTGCAGTTGACGCCGAAAAAGGCAACGACAGGTCAGCCGGTAGTCGGGCTGGAACCTGAAAAATGGCTTCAAATGGAGGGACTCTGGTAGCCTCGTGAGGAGATGTGTTATAAGCAAATGCAATGGAGTCAAGGAACAGATCCCAGTTGTCTTGACTGTCGTTAACGTATTGACGCAGACAAGAAGCCATGGTCTGGTTGAACCTTTCGACGAGACCGTTCCCTTCAGGGTGATATGGACTTGTAGTCTTTTTCTTGACGCCTAGAGCGGTGTACAGTTTCGACGCAACTTCTGAGGTGAATGCGGATCCCCTATCTGTCAAAATACTCCCAGGCAGCCCAAATGTCGTGACATAATTTAGTAGGCATGCTGTGACCTCCTTTGCAGCTTGTCGTTGCACTGGATATAATCGAACAAATTTGGAATAATGGTCCGCAATTATCAGAATGTATCTGTTACCCCGCAGTGACAAAGGTAATGGACCAAAGAAGTCGACACAAACCAACTCGAAAGGAGCATTCACCTTAATCGGATAAGTCGCAACATGTTTGTTGGCCCCTCTCGTGGTGTTGCGTGCACAACCGTCACAATTTCTGCAGTAGTCCTGAATATCGTTGAACATTCCCGGCCACCACGCTCTTTGTCTCACTTTATAGAACGTTCGGCGTGCACCAAAATGTCCACTTGTTGGTAAGTTGTGGTATGCTGAAATTACATCGACGCGTTTGCTTAGAGGTACCACAACTCTTTTTGGTCTTCCGCGGTCACGGAAGTACAGGCACCCTTCACGACAAACAAGACGAGACCAATTCCGGAGATATAGTTTCGTTTCTGGCGAGGCTCTTGGGACCACGGGACGCTGCCGCCTTTGAAACTTTGCGTTATACACAACTCTAAGATCTGCATCAGCCTTCTGAAAAGAAGACCAATCCTGGTCACGGCACCAAAATATAACACCGTGTACGGCGAACACAACTGACTTCTAATTATACTAAATCACGCAACTCGCTACTGCGAGGTATGCAATCTCAAACACACAATAGTTTTTCCAACTTTCCAGTGCCACAATATAGCCCTGTTAATATTCCCGGTCAAATGCTAGGGTAAGCTAGGGGCTTCCTATTTTATCCATTAAAATCGTCCACGGTCCCATTTCCGCTATTCCTGTGAAGGAAACAGTTTTAAGGTGACGGAACACATAAAGGCCAAATAATCACATTTTTGGTAAAAAGTTTCTGATTTCGTCAAACTAAGTTTTTTCAAAACGCACCATTTTTAGTAATAAAGCTTGAATTTGGGAATTCCACAAAGTCTAATTTAATGAGACCTGATTCCGCCTAAAGTGCACGCAAATATACAATAAGTGAGCAAAATGGTTAGGTTTCGATGCATTGATTGCATTTAAAACTCGCTTAAAAGTGCTGGCTGGACAGCTGTTCGTGGTGGACCTGCAAATTTTGCTCGAAAGTCCTCATTGACTATTAAATGTGCTATCGGGTGTGATATACCAAACAAAAACATAAAGATATCATCGGTTAGCCAGAAATAAGACATCACATTGTCTGGCGCCCAGCTGCTAAGCCAGTTCAGTAAAAGACCGTATGTTAGCGTAGCGCTATAGAAAATGGCAAAACTGAAGCAAAACATTGCCTCGCCGCTTTACTCGATTCTTTGCTGCTCCGTGTTCCGTGGTTTCACCGGATCCCTGACCCTTGCTTGCTGCACTGTCCCGGACATCAGCTGCTCACCGGTCTCTTTCCTGCTCTGCCATTCAGTGTGAGAATCCCGAATTCCCCTGGCCTCATTTCCCCGATCCTTTGACAAGCGCTGCTCTGTCTGGATCATCCGGAATTAAGCCTGATACCGTCAGTTTACTGAGTTATCTCCTGAGCTTTAGATTCTTTTCTGAGAGCCATTCTCTGGCTTAGGGACGCACATCAAGAACATTAGGACCGTCATATCTGGGTACTGAGTGTGGGTTGGATGTTCAGTAGATCCTAGCGAAGAAAGAAGACTCTGATTCTAATCTGTGAACTTTCAAGTTTACTGTTTTAAAAATGTACACTGTCAGTAAATCCCAAATTGCCTTCTCTGTTGTTGTTGTTTTCGCTTTTACTATTGTGAAAGGTTGAAATCGGGATCTGAAAGATGTGAAAAAAGTGTCCAGGGCGGGGATCGAACCGCCGAGCTTTGGTTTAAGAAGTAGAATAATCTACCACTGTGCCACATCCCCGGACGCTTAGGATCAATCATAAGGCGACGAATTTCGGTAGCCGATTTTCGAACAAGCTTGGAAAAATCCATACCCACACCTCAATACTTATCCTCGATCACAGCTTCAGCCAAATACGCGACCCCCGAATTTTGCAAAGTCTTATAGAGTTGGGGACACGATCGAACTTTAGCACTCAAACACTCTAACATGTATGCAGCCCGAACCACCGACTCCTTATCATGCCACATACGACTCAAGGTGGAATTTCGAGGAACCCAATGCGTCAGAAAAAAATCAGCACCCTTCTTAGCTGCAAATGCAGACCCCGTCTGCAAGATTTCACGCGCCGGCTGATATAAACCGAACCAAGCATAAACCTTATAAAACTGATAAGGGTACTCATTCACTGCAAATTGACGCCCCCACAAGTTCATATATTCATCCTGAACCTTCGCATCTGGATCTGGCTGCAGAGGGTACATGTTGGACATTGGCATTCGACTACCTTTGAAGAACACAACCTGTGGATATTCCCCTACACTATCCTCAGACATCAACCGATGAGCCCAAATTTTGGATTCCAAATCAGCAACAAAATCATTCAGCTGCTGGGCCCGTTTATCCCAGGCGTCCTGGACTCGACTAATTGGAGTGGTAAATCTCCGCTGTCTATGTCTATTGTCTAACCGATATGTCACAGCTGGTTTTTTGCTAATTTTGCTAGTGTCGTAAACTCTTGTGAATGTACTGATTATAAGATTTAATAGGATGTATAAAGCTCTTTCTAACTCCAAAAATTGCGAAAGTTATAACTTTACAAAAGTCACTACACCAAAGGATACCACCACCTTAAGCCATGACGATAGCCATCACGAGTACACACGGTCTCAGCTGCCGAAAGTTTGCCATAATACACACAATAACTAATAGTAGATTAACTTGGGTAACATTTTTAAAATTAGATAATCAGTCAAAAGCTTACATCTATGTATAATCCCAATAATAGAAGTGACACTTTAAGGCGGGCTACTTGGGTTAAACATTCAAACTTTGCAGATTTGGAACTGAAAACTGATTATGTAATACTCTACCTCGACCGGCTCCTCGTCTGTAAATTTTGCAAGATGCCTTATCTTTTATTGGCCCAAGTTTGAAAAAGACTGGCTTGCTTGACCATTGATAGTCCCCCGCATTGCATTCACACTCATTCATTGCGAACATGAGTCAATTTGTCAGCTGGTCGTTATACAAATTTGGGATTAATCAGGTAGAATCCATTAGCAGGGGGGTATGTTTTTCGATTCGACAAACTCGTCAGCTTCAATGTGTCACCAAAGTCCGACTTCCTTACGGCAATAAAGACACACCTGAGACACATTTATGAAAGATGATTGGAAATATCCATTTTTAAACATTAAAACAGAGCTTCTAATGGTATCAGGAATATTGAAAATGTAATTGTATTGATATTAGCAAATATAAACATAAATAGCATACTAACAAATTGCAATAAACGTTAAAACGTAATGATATTAAACACAATGCATACAGTTTAATTAACACTGTTTGATAAAACATAATGTGGTAGAATCGATTCCTGCCTCGTCACTGTGTGAACGGAATGAAGGCTGCGCGGATAAGTGTGAAAACTCATGCTTTCCGACATCCACATTAGTAATGTTTCGAATCTGAAAAATGAACACCACCGGGAGCACGACAAATTAATTCCGTAATTCTGAATGACAAGTCTCCAAAATACTAAAGAAAACAATATGAAAAGCTGTGAGCGCATCCTTAAGTAAGCGCATTCATCGAAAATGGATTCCAACTACAAACACATGCTGATTTTCCATTTATCCGATAGTTCGAATTCTGCTTGCAATTTTAATAGTAATCGAAAAACTAATTTGGATCATACATAAACCCAATCCTACCGCTAGAAAGAGTGGTTTCTTCAACAGCAAATGTCTGGGAATACAAACGTCATCATATTATTATTCACGTTAACACCAAGACTTAAATTTCGAATATGTGTCTTTCAAAGGTATTTTAGTGACACAGTAAGGGTTTCAAATCTTTTTTTGCGCTTTAATGTGATTGAAAGATTGGTACTTCTAGAGATGAAAGCCAACAAAAATTTAAATGACCTCAGCGATGGTGTTGGATGCAGGCCAAAATTTCAGGCCCCCACTCAAATTATCGGCCCGCCCGCATATTTCTAATCTGTGTAGCTGGAATACGCATTCTAAACTGTGTAGCGTAAATACGCAAGCGCTTAGAAAGTGTGTGCTTGGAATACGCAGCATACTTCAATGTTCCAGTATATGCTATTAATTCTTCATATAAATACGTGACAAACCCATTATATACGATTATATGGTGCATATATACGTCATAAACGTGATCGTGGAGAAATATATATACGAAATATTTCTGCACGGCATAATTTATACTTAAAATAATATTGGAAAATGATTTCGAGATGTAAACTCAAGTGTTACACAAATAGTAAATTTTATTTTATCGAAGTGGAGGCATTTAATTAGGGGGAGCGCGTTAGCGCTCCCCCTAGAATAGGGAAAATTTGACGCAATGTGTATAATCTGAACATTGTTTGGCCTGTGGCCAGCGGAGGAGTGGACCGATCGGGCTCAAACTTGGTGTGTGAAGAGCCTGTGGGCAGGGGTACATGCTGTGAAAATTTCAGCCGGATCGGCCGGGTAGATCTTGAGATATGAAAATTGGCCCCCCGCGCAGGTCGCGTTTCTCCTCTTTTTTTTTTCCCCCAGGGGTGCAGGTCGGAGGACCCTTCAGAGCCCTACTATTTTAGGTTTTTCTTGTACAAAAAGTGCCCCAATTCCGGGGAAATTACTTTCCGCGGTTCCCGGACCCTCCCAGATGGCCCCACCCCCCGGTGGGGACCCCCAAAATGACCCCCGAAAAAAAACTAAGTCCGAAAATTCTATTAGCTTCGAAATAGAACGAAGCGAGCGAAGCCGGGTTCTCATGTTGTGCATGTAGGAAGGTACTAACGTGAATATGAACATAGGCTATATAGGATGTCGGCCGGTGCCCTGTGGCGCCCTGGCCAGGGGTCGAAAGTTAACGTGTAAAAGGGGTCTGAGGCTCCCCATGAGTGGGGCTCTATGCATAAGAGCTGCTGGGCTGAGGTTTTGTATTCGAATAGGAACCCCTATATGGTGAAAATAAAGGGCCCATTAGTTTCGCTCTAGGACCTATCCATGGGGCTCGGGGGCACCCTGATGGTGGTGGGCCCTACCGTGTCGCAACTCCAACTTTAACCTCTTCTACAGAAATATCTACAGTGAGCAGGTCTCTCTTACTTGGGGTTTGGGGTGGGGTGCGGGGGCACTACAGCATAGGCTATAGTAGGTTTCGCCCGGACCCCTGTGGCGCCCTGGCCAGGGGTCCGGACCGTGGACCGTGGCCAAAACGGCCAAAAATCGATTTTTCCAAAAGTGGCCATGTCTGGTATCAAATGAAAGCCCGTGGTGAGGCGAACATTTTTTGTCATTGGAGGACCCCTCCAAAGTGGCCCCAGCGGCCTGTGGCGCTCTGGCCAGGGTCCGGACCGGTCCAAAATGGCCAAAAATCGATTTTTCCAAAAGTGGTCAAGTTTGATATCAAATGAAAGCCCTTGGTGAGGCGAACATTTTTTGTCATTGGAGGACCCCTCCAAAGTGACCCCAGCGGCCTGTGGCGCCTGACCAGGGTCCGGACCGGTCCAAAATGCCCAAAAATCGATTTTTCCTAAAGTGGCTAAGTTTGGTATCAAATGAAAGCCCATGGTGAGGCGAACATTTTTTGTCATTGGAGGACCCCTCCAAAGTGGATCCAGCGGCCTGTGGCGCCGTGACCAGGGTCCGGACCGGTCCAAAATGGCCAAAAATCGATTTTTCCAAAAGTGGCCAAGTTTGGTATCAGATGAAAGCCCTTGGTGAGGCGAACATTTTTTGTCATCGGAGGACCCCTCCAAAGTGGACCCAGCGGCCTGTGGCGCCGTGACCAGGGTCCGGACCGGTCCAAAATCGATTTTTTGAAAAGTTTTCAAGTTTGGTATCAAATGAAAGCCCTTGGTGAGGCGAACATTTTATCTCATTGGAGGACCCCTCCAAACTGGTCCCAGCGGCCTGTGGCGCCCTGGCCAGGGTCCGGACCGGTCCAAAATCAATTTTTTGAAAGGTTTTCAAGTTTGGTATCAAATGAAAGCCCGTGGTGAGGCGAACATTTTTTGTCATTGGAGGACCCCTCCAAAGTGGCCCCAGCGGCCTGTGGCGCCCTGGCCAGGGTCCGGACCGGTCCAAAATGGCCAAAAATCGATTTTTCCAAAAGTGGTCAAGTTTGATATCAAATGAAAGCCCTTGGTGAGGCGAACATTTTTTGTCATTGGAGGACCCCTCCAAAGTGACCCCAGCGGCCTGTGGCGCCCTGACCAGGGTCCGGACCGGTCCAAAATGCCCAAAAATCGATTTTTCCAAAAGTGGCTAAGTTTGGTATCAAATGAAAGCCCATGGTGAGGCGAACATTTTTTGTCATTGGAGGACCCCTCCAAAGTGGATCCAGCGGCCTGTGGCGCACTGACCAGGGTCCGGACCGGTCCAAAATCAATTTTTTGAAAGGTTTTCAAGTTTGGTATAAAATGAAAGCCCTTGGTGAGGCGAACATTTTATCTCATTGGAGGACCCCTCCAAACTGGTCCCTAGCGACATGTGGCGGCCTGGCAAGGGGTCCTAATTGGTCAAAAATCAAAATTTCCAAAAGTTGTCAAATTTGGTTTTAAATGAAAGCCCTAAATGAGCAGAGCAACTTTTGTCATGTATATAACTGCATATCCAAGGTTACGGTGCTGGATGGGTTTTAAAATAGCCTTCCTGCCTAAGATAACGCACCGTGTAAAAAGTTATGAAAAGGCCATGAACAGTGGCCTTCCTGCCTAAGATAACGCACCGTGTAAAAAGTTCTGAAAAGGCCATGAACAGTGGCCTTCCTGCCTAAGATAACGCACCGTGTAAAAAGTTCTGAAAAGGCCATGAACAGTGGCCTTCCTGCCTAAGATAACGCACCGTGTAAAAAGTTCTGAAAAGGCCATGAACAGTGGCCTTCCAGCCTAAGATAACGCTCCGTGTATAATGTTCTGTAGAGGCCATGAACAGTGGCCTTCCAGCCTAAGATGACGCACCGTGTATAAAGTTCTGAAAAGGCTATTAACAGGCATTTTTCCGCTTCAGCAAATACATTCAGTTGAACTAGAACGTTTTCATCCAGCCTGTTTGCGGTAGCTAGCTTTGCTTACATTGTGTATATATGCAACTTCTCTGACATAATTTTCTCTGCAGCGGAAAAATAAGCGAAACTAGGGGGAAAAATGCCCTCGACGGGCAACCAACTTGGTAGAATAGGGAAAGACTTGAATGTTAAATACACGGTGCATGGTTACAACTGAGATTCTGCTGAAGCGGAAAAATGCCGTTTCTCAGCGACTAAAATGACAGAAACCAGCTTTGTGCGCCGAATAGGGAATCTACTCGGCGACTAAAATGAAAGAAACCAGCTATGTGCGCCGAATAGGGAATCTACTCGGCGACTAAAATGAAAGAAACCAGCTTTGTCGCCGAATAGGGAATTCCCTCCTTCCGCCCTATTCGCGCGAACTTTGAAGCCTGTTATGTGTTGCTTTGCTGAATAATGAGAGAGCTTCAGAATGGCAGAATTACTTCAGAATGCAAAACAACATTTTTATCAAGCACTTACGTAAGTCAAGGTTTTCACAGACATAAATACGCTATCTTCGATGTGCTATCAGAAACATTGAGAGCATATATATATATATATATATATATATATATATATATATATATATATTTGTGTTATATTATATATATATATATATATATATATATATATATATATATATATATATATAGGTGTGCTCTGTGCTGATCTTGCCGAGAATTGATACAATCAGACATTATATAAAATGAAATGCGATTGATTGTATATGTTTTAGCACAAGGACTGTCGACCACAAATTCTTTAAACTGCATATATACTTATTGTTGCTTTCTGTTGGTCCTGCTAGCGGTTGTATGCATAAAATATTTACGGATCAGGTAGCTCAAAAAGAAATTAATCTAGCGCCACCCCTAGTCACCACGCAACCGGTACGGGAAATGTCATATTGAGCGCAATGCTTACGTTTGCAGTTCCTAACAGAGTAATTACCTATATATTTCCTCCCGAAAGACGATAAGTTCGCGCGAATAGGGCGGAAGGAGGGAATTCCCTATTCGGCGACAAAGCTGGTTTCTTTCATTTTAGTCGCCGAGTAGATTCCCTATTCGGCGCACATAGCTGGTTTCTTTCATTTTAGTCGCCGAGTAGATTCCCTATTCGGCGCACAAAGCTGGTTTCTGTCATTTTAGTCGCTGAGAAACGGCATTTTTCCGCTTCAGCAGAATCTCAGTTGTAACCATGCACCGTGTATTTAACATTCAAGTCTTTCCCTATTCTACCAAGTTGGTTGCCCGTCGAGGGCATTTTTCCCCCTAGTTGTTTAGTAGCTACATAAATCTTGACTTTTCAATCATTACTTAATTATCTTGAATTTTAAACTTTATTGAATTGAATAACTGAGTGCTAACCATATTGGTCAGGTGGGATCAAGTTAAACTTCAAAACCTGCTAAATTTTCCCTAAAAATGATAATTTTAGAATTTTCGCTTATTTTCACAAAACATGAGCAAGTTGACTTAAATTTTGTATAAAGACATTCGCATACATTTAAAAAGAAGTTTTCTAATAACAAACCAAGGAGGTGACGAATTTTTTATCTCTGAGTTTTGGGTTTTTTATGGCTTGTCAAACACGAATCAAAGTCTATCTTCTATTCAGCTCTTTGTAAATTTAGTATAAACGGAAATTTGAAACATGGTAATAAGAGTTGTAAATACAAAAGCGTGCCATATTTGTGTTTTGCGGTCTCCAAAACTCTTATTAGCAAGTTTTCAGCAAAATAGAAACGAAAAATATGGGTTCTTATCGCTGAAGGACTTCAGATTTTAAAATTTTTAAAAATTTGAAATTTTATTACCTGTGAATCCGAAATGTCTTTTGATGCAATTCGTTGCAAAATTTGAGCTAAATTAGTTACGTTTTGAGGAAATTAGCGAAAAAATAACGAAACCATCATCTCAATGTTTTCTATGATTTAGTAATAATTCTGCAAAATTTAAATTCCATAATCTAAGTAATTAGTCAAAACTCAAGTAATATGTAGTTAAACAATTAAGCGCCTCTCCTTCGATTGAATAAAATTTACTAAATTGCAAAACACTTGAGTTTACATCTCTAAATCATTTTCCCAATATTATTCTATGTAGGAATAAAGGATCTTTTCTTCAATATCCCCCCCCAGCCCAGAAATAGTTAACGGCTCAACCGATTTTGTTCAAATTTGGAGGGTAGAGTGCCCGATGCTTCCTGAATACAAAAATTTAAAAAAATTTCAAAATTTTAAAATTTTTAAAAATTTTCAAATTTTTAAAATTTTAAATTTTTCAATTTTTTTCGGATAGAATAGAACACGCTGAACATTTTTCATCATTGCACCAACATCTGAAACCGTGTTCTGCGTTCGGTACAGACGTTCAAAATCTGGAGATCAAAGGTAAATGCCGACCTTTTATTGGTCAGCTATAACGGCGACATTTACCTTTGATCTCCAGATTTTGAACGGCTGTACCGAACGCAGAACACATTTTCAGATGTTGGTGCAATAATAAAAATGTTCAGCGTGTTCTATTTTATCCGAAAAAAATTGAAAAATTTGAAATTTTAAAAATTTTAAAATTTAAAAATTTAAAAATTTTTAAATTTTTTAAATTTTTGTATTCAGGAAGCATCGGGCACTCTACCCTCCAAATTTGAACAAAATCGGTTGAGCCGTTAACTATTTCTGGGCTGGGGGGGATATTGAAGAAAAGATCCCGAATAAAGACTATCACTGCTATTATGTCGTATAGAAATATTTCCTATATTTCTCCCCTATCACGTCTATGACGTATATATATATGCACCATATAATCGTATATAATGGCTTTGTCACGTAATTTATATGAAGAATATAATAGCATACAGTGGCTCACTAAAGTATGCTGCGTATTCCAAGCACACACTTTCTAAGCGCTTGCGTATTTACGCTACACATTTTAGAATGCGTATTCCAGTTACACAGATTAGAAATATGCGGCCCGCCCACCCACAAGAGAAAACTTACTTAATATACTTTGAAAATAATTAAAAAATAATACACATAAAATGGGTCTTTCCCATTATCCCCCCAATAGCTTCGTAGAAGTACTGAAGATGCACACTTTGACAGATTGAGTTGAAATTTGGTAGGGGTAGGTTTTCGGACCTGCTGATTTCAAAAATGCAAAAATTTTAAAATTTTAAACAATTTTTTAAAATTTTAGTTTGGTTTTGGGGGACCAAAAGGAACCGAAAAATTTTTTGTCTTCGATTTTGCTGAAAAGATGTATATAGGGGTTTTCGGGGTCGTAGAACACGAATCTCAAATCCGTTTTTCGATTCAGCTTTTTGTTAGCTTAATATAAGTTAAAGTTTTATGTTTTAGATGTAAGGCTAGCCTGAGCTAACGAAAAGCTGGATCGAAAAACGGATTTCAGATTCGTGTTCTACGACCCCGAAAACCCCTATATACATCTTTTCAGCAAGAAGACAAAAAATTTTTCGGTTCCTCTTGGTCCCCCCTTACCAAACTAAAATTTTTAAATTTTTAAAAATTTTTTAAATTTTTAAAATTTTTGCATTTTTGAAATCAGCAGGTCCGAAAACCTACCCTCACTAAATTTCAACTCAATCCGTCAAATTGTGCATCTTCAGTACTTCTACGAAGCTATGGGGGGGGGTAATGGGAAAGACTCCATAAAATAATAATATACTAAAATAATTACTTAGTTTAATAACGTATTTTGACAGAAATATACTCTTACGTCGGTTGCACCAAATGTGACTAACATCTAATTAGACTAGTCTGTAATTAAATTCGAATTAAGGCCATTTTCCGTTGCATCAAATGATAAGTTAGTTAGATTTTAATTCTAGTCAGGGGTAAGATTAACATTTAACTAACTTCTGACTAATATCTGATTTAAATCTAACTAAAATCAAACTAAAGTCATCATGTCACATAAGCTTGTATTTGATTTGCTAGAGCGCATCTGGGAAAAATATCGATTGGTTTAGAGTTAATCAGATTTTAAAATCTAACTAAGTTGGTGCAACGGAGAATGTGACTAAAATAACGTTAAGACTAGCTAATAACATTTTAATTAGAAGTTAATCATACTTGGCGCAACCTCACCCTCACTGTCACACTCAGACTCTAGTTATTATGTGCACTTGGTAATATGTTTTTGAATGTAATTTTTTTTGAATTTTTTAATCTTTCACTTAAATATATCACATATCATAGGAAGCCGTATTTCAAGCACACTAAATTACAGGCAGTTTATTTCCCTGTAATTCCCTTTTGAAAAGATTCTAAACATTAAGTCTACTTTTAATGTAATTTTCGCTCAAAATCTTTAGATTTAAACTTTCAAATTTAATTTTCTTTTTAACAATTGTACTTTTTCGCAATTCACTTCACTACTCAGATTAATATATCCAGGTTTCATAGTTTTGAATTTCCTGGATCGCTGACAACAAACTTATCAGCAAAAATTTGCAGAAATGTTTATAACTAAACTAAACATGCAACATCAACAGGTTAGATTTTATCAATCCAGAGGCACAGGCTTATGTCTCTCCTCAAAGAAATAAATTCTGAGTCAAATGCTTTCTGAGTAGACTGATTCTGAGTAAAGCCCGGTTCACACTAGGGCACAAGCACAAGCACAAGCACAAGCACAAGCACAAGCACAGGCACAAGCACAAGCACAAGCACAAGCACAGGCACAAGCACAAGCACAACCGGTTCACACTATTGAAAACTGGCAGCACAAGCACAAGTACAAGTACAAGCACAAGCACAACGCAGAGTTGAAGTCAGTTTAACTTTTTGCACAAGCACAACGCCTGCAGCCAATCAAAATTGTTTTGCACTATGCACAGAAGGCGTGGCCAGGCTGAATTTCAAATTCTATTGGCTATGCTTGTGCCCTAGTGTGAACGTTTTCATCTTGTGCTTGTGTTTGTGCTTGTGCTTGTTCTTGTGCTTGTTCCAGTGCTTGTGCTTGTGCGCTAGTGTGAACCGGCCTTAAAGTGATTCTGAGCCAAACGCTTTCTGAGTATACTGATTCTGAGTAAAGTGATTCCGACTAAAGTGATTCTGAGTAAAGTGATTCTGAGTAAAGTGATTCTGACTAAAGTGATTCAGAGTAAAGTGATTCTGAGTGGTGAATGTACGTCGGCAAACTTGCAGACAGAACCTATCTAAACTTCCCTGTGAGTTCGCAGCTAAATTTGAGCTAGTACTAGCAAATAACAAATACTCTCTTGTCAGAATTACTCACAATATAGCCCTGTTAATATTCCCGGTCAAAAGCTAGGGTAAGCTAGGGGCTTCCTATTTTATCCATTAAAAACGTCCACGGTCCCATTTCCGCTATATATTCCTGTTAAGGAAACAGTTTTAAGGTGACGTAACACATAAAGGCCAAATAATCACATTTTTGGTAAAAAGTTTCTGATTTCGTCAAACCAAGTTTTTTCAAAACGCACCATTTTTAGTAATAAAGCTTGAATTTGGGAATTCTACAAAGTCTAATTTAATGAGACCTGATTCCGCCTAAAGTGCACGCAAATATACAATAAGTGAGAAAAATGGTTAGGTTTCGATGCATTGATTGCATTTAAAACTGGCTTAAAAGTGCTGGCTGGACAGCTGTTCGTGGTGGACCTGCAAATTTTGCTCGAAAGTCCTCATTGACTATTAAATGTGCTATCGGGTGTGATATACCAAACAAAAACATAAAGATGTCATAGGTTAGCCAGAAGTAAGACATGACATTGTCTGGCGCCCAGCTGCTAAGCCAGTTCAGCAAAAGATCGTATGTTAGCGCTATAGAAAATGGCAAAAGTGAAGCAAAACATTGTATAAATAGTTTTATCTCTTGGGTTGATTGATTGTCATCGTTAATGCCACTGCGAAATGTTGCTGTTTGTATTTTCAGTCGAAACAGAGTTGGTAAATATACTAGGGCGGCAAAAATTAGAGTACATATTGACCAGTACTTGTAAACTATTTGTAAATAACCATTTGGAAAATAGAAATCCCAGCATATGCTTGCAAGAGGGCGATCCATAAAACTAAGAGTAAGCGTCAATACTAAAATTAGGGCATCAATGGTAAGCGTTTGGGCCAGAAAAAAAGAATAGCTTGCCGTCTGACGAAACTGAACTGGAAAAAAGACGGCTAAAAATCTCGTCACTCCAGCTGCAACATAAACAGCAGAATTACAAATTAAACCTCCGTAGCAAGCAAAATCAAACACATAACCAAGTACACCAACGAAATATTCTAAAGATGGAGTGCATTTCAGAAGTTGGAATCCCACAAGGACATAAAGCGGTTGAAATAGCCCCGCGAAAAATACAATGAGAAAGTCACAAACAGCAGTTGAGCAAGCAATTACACAGAATTGCTGCTGCCTCAGACTGGGAGTCGTTAGAAACACCGCAATGGTTGTGATTTGGGCTATAGATGCTATTAAGTAAGTGAAGATCATGGGAAGGTGCTTTTTCCAAAGGATTCTCAGCTGATCTTCCGGGATTTCTGAAGAAAAGAAGCAAAAGGTCAGAAGCCTAAACATCCTGCCCTATGGGATTATCGATAACAACTTTCAGTTATATTTAATTGTATTGGTTAGCAATGTCTTAGGATTAAACATCTATACTTACTATAATAGAAAACAGAAATTGCAGTCAGCAAAGTCGATTGACATGAAGTAACAGCAACTGTAAAGATATCATTTTACCGAATCTGTAGCTAATTTGAATAAGTAACACACCCTAAAGATGAATCAGACAGCATATTCTTACCGTAGGTAGCGTTGGTTCCAGCCATCCAAGGTGTATGAGACCAGCAGGAAAACAAGTGGAGGTATCGAAATATGAGAGCCAAACCAGAAAGCCAAAACTTACTAAGTAAGTAAGTAAGTTAGTTAATTAGTCATTATATGTCTTTAATGTCTATCTTTAAATCTATGTCTTTAATTTTGCTAGTATATTAATATTGGTTTGTTAATTGTTAATTTGTTAATTGTGCTTGTGTTTGTCAGCGATAGAATGTTAGAAGCTATAGTACGACCAAAAAATGTGTGTACAAACTTCGACCGTTTACAGCAGATTAACCTATGGAGTAAACCCCAACAATGTATATATTTTTAAAATCCTCAGGAACCCGAGATGTCGAAAATCCGGAAAGATCCGGAATTGCGGGTTTCATTCACGGAAAATCCAAAATTTTTAGTTTTTCGCCAAATTTTTATCGCAATCAAAATTTTGTTTTCACGACCGAATAAAGCTGGTCCCGCTGCATATTTTTGCTCTTAGAAATTTTTCATGAAATTGCACCCAATTTCCGGAATTCTGGGTTTTCAGAATTTCCGGATTTTAAAAATTTTCTCCAATACCCACAAGCTGGGTATCATTCGAAAGCTCTTATCGAGCTGAACAGGTTTTGTAATTTTTTAATAGAAAGAACTCTTGAAAATGAACACAATCCCGGAATTCGAGAAAACTGGATTTTCCGGATTTAAAATATTTTCTCCAAAACCCCACAATACGGGTGTCATTCGAAAGCTCTTGATGAGCTGAACAAATCTTGTAATAAAACCAATGTCTGCAAATGCACCCAATTCCCAAAATTCACGAATTCCGGATTTCACTCTCGCTTGGAAGGTATTAGCGAATTTCGGGAACTGCGCTCATTTCTGCGAGTTGGTTCTATTACAAGATTTGTTCAGCAATGAGACCCATATTGTGGGGTTTTGGAGAAAATTTTTAAAATCCGGAAAATCCGGTTTTCTCGAATTCTGGGAATTGTGTGCATTTTCAAGAGTTCATTCTATTACAAAAGTTGTTCAGCTCGATAAGAACTTTCGAATGACATCCATCGTGTGGCTATTGGAGAAAATTTTTAAAATCTGGAAAATCTGAAAACCCGGAATTCCGGAAATTGGGTGCATTTTCGTGAAAAATTTCTAAGAGCAAAAATCAGCAGAGGGACCAGAGAATCTATTCGATCCTAAAAACAAAATTTTGATTGCGATAAAAATTGGGCAAAAAACCTAAAAATTTTAGATTTTCCGTGAATGAAACCCGGAATTCCGGATTTTTCCGGATTTTCAAAATCTCGGATTCCTGAGGATTCTAAAAATATATACATTGTTGGGGTTTACTCCAAAGGTTAATCTGCTATAAACGGTCGAAGTTTCTACACACATTTTTTGGTCGTATTATAGTTATAGGTTTGAAAACTCTTATCTTTCTAGCAAAGAAAAATGATGTATTTTCGCTATTCGAGTACGGTAGTTGCGTTCAGAATTTCTTTGTGTTAAATTTATTTGAAATTCGTCATTATTCTTCTCTATTGTTTCTTCTTATTTAAATTTTACTGCTGTACTTAAATGATGTTCAGTCAGATCAGGACTAAGAGATGAGTTTGGACGGATTGTACTGTACAGGGTAGTTTCTGTTCTCTATATTCACTTTATCTGGTGCTTTTGCACTTTTTTGTTACTGCGTGCTTTGTTAGTTTGGCTTGTAGTTTTTGTATTTATTTTGAACTGCAATACATACCGTATATTAATTTTTTGCATTGCTGTACAGTATGTACAGTACTTGCTATATTTAATCTTTTTGAGCTGTAGTGATTGGCGTTTTTAGCTTAATTTTGAATTGCTGTATAGGCATCATGTTGTCTGTTAATTTTTTGAATTGTTATATAGGCTAACACGCTTGTATAGAAAGTTAATTACCTATTGTTAAGGGCTCAGTAACGTGCTTGTAGACTTTGTGTGTAATCGTGGGCCTGTCTTGTGATTTTAATGAACACTTGTTCATGGTGGCTGGCTAAAGAGAACTATACTGTCAATATGGGTTATTTTCTACCTTCTCTTTTTTCGATTTTATTCCTTCCTTTCCCCCAAACTTTGAAATATTACTTCAGTATAAAATGCTAACAACTTTAAGATAAATAATCCCTAACTTTCTCGCATTTCACTGCAACTGTTGACTACAACAAGCTACGAGTTTTCTATTTTTCTTTCGGAAAACTTTTAGTTACAGTTCCGAAATTCAAATTTTTACAGTATGAAGCGAGATTTTTTCTTGATGTTATTTTGAAGTTTTAAATAGTTTAATCCAAGGATAGACCAGGCGCGAGTTTTTAAATAATTGCCGTCATTCAATTAAACCCGGGTCGGCCCATGTCAAGATAAAAGTTAGAACCCCCAGAACCCCCATCAAGAAAAAAGGAGGTTCTCAATTTTTTTTTCATGCGTTTGCATCCATGACTTTGATTTGTACGTGACTACGTTGCGGATCCTTTCCTTCAGCAGGTACTTGAGCAGACATGATATGTTTATAATATGTATATATATGTATCTCAGTCATCAAATTTGTAGCATATAACCGGGGTGTACTGGGGGGGGGTCCCCCTGGCTTTTCTCATAAACTTAGACTGAAAATTCTGTGTATGAAACATCCAATATCCACAATATGGGTATCAATCGAAAGCTGACGACAAGAACAACAGGTTCGTCCTTAATTTAAGCACAGACAACGCGCACACTTTTCGGTACATCCAGACTCCAGAACCCTCAGAACTTCCAGCAAACACATAAAACTAGGCAGTAGAGGATCAAATCTCCTGAAAAAATTTCAGAACCCCCAGAACCCCAAGAACCCCCATCAAAAATATGAAACTAAATATATGTAGTCACGGATCAAATCTCTTCGAAAAGTTAAGAACCCCCAAGAACCCCCAGAACCCCCATCAAAAAATGAAACTAAACATAGTTATAGATCAAATCTCTACAAAAAATTAAGAACCCCCAGAACCCCAAGAACCCCCAGAACCCCACGAAAATAAATGCTTCAAGAAAATTAAGTAGTAGATCAGAATGCATCAAAAAGTGACTTTTATCTTGACATGGGCCCCCGGGTCTAGCGCTTTCGCGCGCACTAGCACAATTAGGGCTACTAGTATCAGCAGAATCTTAGCTAATTCGAGTTCCT
>JASAND010004283.1:0-65903 GCA_030248195.1 Trissonchulus latispiculum | reverse complement strand
CTAACGCGCTCCCCCTAACTATGCCTCTGGGCAAAGTACGTAAACCGCAGATTGAAAACACGCGAACGCGAACGCGAACGATATAGCAAACGTATGGATCATCTTTCATTGTGAAACCAATCAAAAACTAGGCTAATCTCCACTTACGTACCCTGAATCGAGCCTAGTCTAACAGCAACTATATTACTGAAGTTATTCTAGTGCCCCCCCCCCAATAAACATCCCCCAAAATCGCGCCCATCCCAAAAATAGCCAAATTTTCAAAAATTATCCGGTTTCGTCGGAGATTTTTAGTCAATTTTTGCCTATTTAAGCACTAAATCCGCTTATTTTTGGCGATTACTATAAAAATAGAGGAATCTTTAGAATGTTTTAGAAACATCCCCCTCAAGAATCACTCGCCCCCCTCCCCCCGAGGGGCCTCACCAAAGAGCCCCCCGAGAAAAGTTCCCTAGAATAAGCAGAGTATTACGCTCTTTAGTCCGTCTAAAAATAACCACGCAAAGCTCTGAATTCTCAAAGCAAGCACTTAGTGTAATAAAAAAGAAGCCAACAGGGTACAAAAACCGACACTGAGCAGAGCACTCAACACTAACTACGTACTTAAAACGACACTAAAAGTTCGAGCAAAGAAAAATAATTTTGAAAAACTAGCTAGCTCAATCGGCTACGGATTTATGAAACCTAGCTACCATCACGGACAAACGGGGGAAATGTTTAAACACGTAACGTACAAGCTGTAGTTAAAATTCTAGGAGGTGGGCGCGGCTTGGGTCTCGCGGTTTGCTGGGAAACAGGAAGAGATCCACTCGTCGCAGCCGTTGGCTTTCTCAGAGTCACATAGTGATCAAGCATGGCATCTCGATTGGCATAGATGGGACTCTCCGTTGAACGAATCTGGTTCTGTAGAGAGCTATGATGGCGCTCTATCACCGTTGTGGTTGGCTTTCGGTCTTCGATTAAAGCTGAAGGCGAGGGAACGGCAAAGCTGGGAGGCGCCAACGTAGACCCATAGAAGGGAGCTATATAGAATGGAAAGAAACAAAATAATAATAAAAGACAAAAACATATTAATCAGAGTTAACACTGAAGCTGACTAAAAGCTAGCAGGAGGTCGGCCTTTATACAGTAGAAGACACGACTGGGAAACACAGAAAGAACAGTACAACGACAAGAAAAGCCAATAACGCAGTATGACCACAACCAAATTCACGAAAATTTCCGAAAAATCCACACTCCCCAACCAACATTGCAATAATTAATTTTCCATCTTTGGAGTACACAGGCTAGCTGACACCACAAAACAAATACTTTCACAAGACTTACATAATACGCAAAGCGATGCATAGAGATCAATCCCACAACATGTAATATTATACCTAGGTAGCACCAGATTAAAACTACTGTTAGCAGCAATCTACTAATGCTACAATTAGAGACCAGCATCTATGACACATAGCGGAAGTGAACGTAACGAGTAGCAGTTGTTAAGTGTATACAGGCGGAAGACAAGCAAGGCGGCAAACTTACAGGCAGAAGGCACAACTCGCACAGGAGTTCCTTCGGCAGACTTGGACGTTTGTCCACCCTGTGAATGAACAGACACCTAAAACAGTAACGTGTGAAAACAAAGGACAACTACGATATGAGCACGGTGCTGATCAAATCGATGCAAAGCAACAAGTTAGGTGAGATGGAACTATCTTCCCTTTCTGCAGTTTTCACACCCAAGCCTTAAAACGTAAGGTAAAGTCTAATCACTAGTAAAGATTACCTTATCTCTAGGGGAAGGTGAAGACTGCCGTCTTCCAGAGTCTCCAGGAACATTGAGATCATTTAAGTTCACACTAATTAAGGATGTTCCCATATCCGAATGGTCCTAAAGTAACAAACTGAGATAGAAAAGGGAAATCACTGTTAAGTCTAGTCCAGCCAAATACCAAGTCAATGTAGTCTAAGAAATAAACACACGCAAATTTGAATTCTGATTAGAGGCAACCGTTAAGAATGTAACTTAGACTCACACTTATCTACTTTACTCTTTAGGCTAAGCTTTACGCTCACAACACAATCGTTTCTGTAAATCCTAAACTACTGATCTGAGTGAGCTGTATGTAAATGTTAATTACTTTCGTCGCGATACAATTAACATACTCCTCGAATAGATTCGGCATCCGAGTCGCCAATATAGTTAGAATAGTGGCCACTGCCAGCGGTGCCACCCATGGGAAACAGGAAGTCATCGTCCAGCATCTCAGCCGGCTTGGTCTCTGACATCCAGACTCGGCGCTCCTGGAGATGTGAGATCAGCTCTCTAAGCGCTTCAAACCAACGATCCTCCTGAGAGGCGTCCAGAACAGCTGAAACAGAATGGCCATAGTACAGGCACTGGGGAGACAACCCAGAAACCTGACCACAGTCCCGCTCCCACCTCAGACGATAAGCACCGGCACCACCAAATCGTCTTCTCTTCAAGAACCTTTGGACAAGAAACACGGAAACACTGATGCAGGCTTGCCTTAGACTATACAGTTTGAATCTAATTCGCAGGTGAAGTAATTAGACCCATAGACTAGGGTCATTACACAATTAGATTGTTTGACTGTACAAAAGATGACAGTAGTGTTTTTTAGGGTTGGGCATCGGAAAAAATCCCGGAAAAAAGGGTTTTTCCGTTTTTTCTTTTTTCCGGAGGGTCGGAAAAAAACGGAAAAAAGTAGGAAAAATTTAATCATTCTGGGAAGTTTTAGAAGTGTTCAAATGAAAAGTTTAAGAAAAATAATAAACCTTAATAGCCAAACATTACGTACGTACCAGAAAACAGGTAACCATAATTTTTATGAATTTTCCCAGCCTGTTCCAATAGTTTTCTAGAATTTTTGGAAGCAGCTGCCTTCGAATGTCGCCGTCTCAGTTCGCGTAGTCGAGCTCGTGAATCAACATTCAGGAAAATAACCAAAGGACAGTACTGGGCGTACTGTAGTCTTTCCACCGAACCCGGAGTTATATCCAGGACACAGTGTTTATTTCTATTCATTACCTAAAACAACAACAGCAAATTTAAATCTAAAACTCTTGCCCGAGTTTCACCTTTAATCTGCACAATAATACTGAGACACCAAGGTAAAATCTAAATATACGAAATAGGAATGTTTCCGCTAACCGATGAAGGCAAAATTAACGATAAAAACGTAATCAAGGACCTCGAGTCGACCTTTTGCTTCCGCAAATATTATTTAAGAAGTAGCGGTTTTTAAGATAAAGAGTTACAGTAACAAAAAACTTTCACGTCCTTAAACACAGCAGAAAAACGCACATCTTTAATGGCAGAAATTCTAACAATGCCGCTGACTCCACTATCCGGACCCTCGTTCTGAGTTGGAGTGGCAAAACGCAATGGAAAATCCTGAAGTAGTTTTTCGCGAGCTACATCAGCCAAAGCACCATATAGCACCACAGGTCTGCAAAGAAAGAAAAATAAAATCAAATCAAATAGCAGGGTGCCAAACACAAACCTTTATGAGTTATTAGAGTGGCCTTCAAAACGAAGCTAAGCTGCGCGGGTGAGCCCCAAGTAAGAGGCAAAGGTCCAACAAAAAATGTATATAATCAGTCTGGAAGCAAAAAAGCAAACATTTCGCCAAAATAGTTTAATTTTTCCCTTCACATGGCTTTAAATTTTCATAACACAGTGAATCTTACAATGGTGAGGGTGACTATGCGCACTGGCAATGGACAAAAGGCTAATTCGTAGCAGCAGTCAGCGACTGTAGCATACCTTAGACAGGGAGGCAGTCGTAGGGATACACGTTCGTAGGCAGGAAATTTACACATGGCACCAGAACTGTTGAACACAATTTCATCCCAGTGACCCTTCGTTAGGGACTTTGAGCGTCGCGAGGCCCCGCCCGAACCGCCGCCACTGGAACCGGATCGTTTACGGCCAAACAGAGTGGCCGATTTAAAGTCGGAAGACGAGTTACCGGTCATTTTCCCGGAATTTCGTGAACCAGCCAGCTGCTCAGCTCGACTCAGATTCGGGATGACGCCCTTCGACTGGGAAGCGTCCGGCGGAGGCGCATTGGGGTCGGAGACCAAAGCCATCGGGGAGGATACCTTCACGGCCTGCCAGGACCCCACAGTGCCATTATAGAGGGTATCCGTAACTTGAAAAATGTCACCTTTACAGAAGGATAGTTCACCGCTTTCAGGTTTGGAATAGTCAAAGTGAACCCTAAAATAGAATAGGATAACAGTGAATAACTTCAGAAAATTTCTAAGCAAAAATACTTTACTGACAAATAGTTACGCAATGAATATGAGCTGATTCACATTCCAGATCTAAATAAAAATTAGTGTTGCTGACCGGCCAAAATTTTTTTCGTCGGCCAGCCATTACCAGCCGGCCGACGTTCTGAATAAAGCGGCCGGCCGTTTGACGCCCCAACTGGTCATAAACGACCGGCTGACGAATCGAAGACTAAAAATTGCCGGCAGGCAGATCCATGAGTACCAGAACAAAAAATCAGGACATGAAATTTCATCATCATGATTTAAAACCGATTTACTGAGAAAATTTTGATAAACCACTGAAACATAAGTGCTGCAGACCGGCCGTCCGTCCTGAAACGTCCGAGTGCACCTCTTGACTGGCTGGTCAACGGCAGCCGCCGTTATCAACCCGACCAGTCAGCAACACTAATAAAAATGACTTCGTCAACAATTTTGCATTCATACAGCAAATCATTAATCCATAGAGACAGAAATTAACAAGGAAAGATGATACCCATAGACACGACACACAAAAATATCGAAGTCAGAATAAATACCTATTTCATACAACTTACCGAATGTAAAAACTGTCTCCTAAATTTTGACTTCGAATTCGGTCAAATTCTTCTTTGCGATACTGCAGAACCAAATCCACTCTATCCTGTATGCCAAGCAGATACAGAACAGCTTCTTCTCTGGTAACACCTTTCATGTCTTTAGTGTTAACCTAAAAAGATAGCAAGCACCACTAACACCCACTTTTACACGTTTGAATAGGTAAGCCCAAGGCAGTTACGGTATAGATACACAGTGCCATAGCCAAAAGCTTGGCATCAAAATATTTAATTTACATACGTTGCAAAAATTAATTTACACACGTTGCAAAAATATCCATAATTTTGCTATTAAAATTAAAAAAATAAAGCAAAAGAATCACGAGATTTAAATGGCAGGATGGAACTGCTCTCCAAATATGTACCTACCCTCAAAATTTTATCACCAGGACGAACTCCCTTTTGAGCAGCAGGTGATCCAGCCTGCACAGCAGACACAAAGATTCCAACCTCGTTGCCGCCAATCACTCGGACTCCAACACTTCCGCCTTCCTTCATAAAGGATACACAGCGAGCTTCTGGCCTGCATTATCGCAACACTACACACATCAGAGTATTCAAATGAAGGAACGAACAAAACTAAGACTTGCCACCACATCACCGAAAACTTCGGGCCTGTAGTGGGGAATCAAACTCACAACCTTTGGCGATCTAGGCCAATGCTTTACCCACTCAGGCACAAGTTGAACCAAGAGGGGGGGTCTATTTTTGGGTATTTTTTCGACTTTCTCCGATCTCGCTGATTTTTACATATTTTATTGTCCAAACGGTATATTTTAACGAGTTTTTAAAATTAAAGTCGTAAGTCTTACCGTTATTGAGTAATTTCACCTCAAAATTAAAATCTCATGTATTAAACATAGGCAGTGCAAAAGTTGTCAATTTTTCGCCTGCGCCAAAAAATCTCACAACAAGCATTGATGAACAAATTTTACATTAAGCTAACTCTGAAATGTTAAACTGCGGTATCTTGGAATTAGAATTTTAATTTAGGCCTTTAAATTTTTTAAATTAATTTTTGAAGGAATAAAATTTTGCATGATGCTAGAATCGTGCTAATTTTAATCCTTCAAAAATTAGTTAAAACATTTTAAAGGCCTAAATTAAAATTCTACTTCCAAGATACCGCAGTTTAACATTTTAGCGTTATTTTAATGTAAAGTTTGTCCAGATTCATCAATGTTTGTTGGGAGTTTTTTTGGCACAGGCAAAAAAATAACAACTTTTTCCACTGCCTATGGTTAACACATGAAACCTCAACTTTGAGGTGAAATTACTCGGCAACCGTAAGACTTACGACTGTAATTTTAAAAACTCGTCAAAATATGCCGTTTGGACAATAAAATATGTAAAAATCAGCGAGATCGGTGAAAGAAGAAAAATGGCAAAAATGGACCCCCCCCCTTTAGTTTGTTCGTTCCCAAACTACTGTAGCGATATCTTAGAGGACGCTTTACCCTTATAGTAAACCAGCCAAATGGTAGGAGACAATAAGAGTAACTGCTTAACAATCAAAGGAATCAAAGTGTACTACCCAATCCAAAAGGCAAATAAATTGTAGATTGTGTTGAGACAAAACAAGGGTTTTCATTCAAGCTGAATATAAACCAGGAATAAGGATGACTGAACGAAGAATTGATCTTAATCCATGGTACTGAACTTACAAGGAAACAGGCAAGGGTGGCTTGTGAGCAATAGACGAAGGTCCCGGCATACTGTATGACATCACTAAACAGAACAACACTTCTAAGTTGTTTAAGTAAAGAACAGCTGCATGTGCCAGGTCACCAGGCCAGGCCAATTTTATAAATTAATGTCAGGCTCCACAACTTTAAAGCATTGCTCAGTAGCAATGAAATACTATTACGGTGGCTTGCACCAATAGCAATTAGCTGTTACTTAAAGTTAAATCCCAACTTTAATGACGATTAACTTTTAAGAACGTCTTTTAATTCGATCCTAAACAGTTGCATTGCAATGACACTTAACTTTTAAGCACCAGTTAATCTTCATCGGTCTGACACTTAAATTTTCCGTGGTTGGTGACTAAAGTAAGTGCTACATAAAGTCGTATTTTGGTGGTGCAGGGACTTTAAGATCAGTTAATTGACACTTACTTGCCAATTTTCCTTCTACAATTGGTTGAGCCAACGTCACGCGGCTTACGCTGCTTTCATAGTCACGTACACAGGTGTACGCGCGTAAACTGGCATTCTACAAATAGGCGCGTTGACGCTCATCGACGCACGCCACGCGCGTCGACGCTTCTAGTGGTAACATGGCGCCTAGGCGTGATGTTACATTTAGAAGCGTCGACGCGCGAGACGTGCGTCAAAGCGCGTCGATGCCTCCAAATGTAGCATGGCAGTGTAGCGCGTACGGGCGTCTACTCGCGACTGGGACCACGAAATCAGTATTAAGCTGGAGCTTAAGTAGTACTTAACTCCTGCTTAATTTAAGTGGTAATTAATTAGGTATCAGTTGGTGCAACGAAATTAAATTTCAACTTTAAGTGGCAATTAACTAAGTGTCAATTAACTAAATGCCACTTAACTGCCACTTAGCAAAATCCCCACTTAATTTAATCATATTTGGTACAAGCCACCGTTAATTGTGTATGACGCACTTCTGTAAACCGATGATATCCAATACCTCAATAGCAATGAACATACTATTAATTGTTTATGTATAACGCACTTCTATAATCCGATGATATCGGTCCATTTTCCACATTAGACGTTGTCATAAGTGGCGGCGTTGTCACAACTAAAAAATCAATTCCGTTCATTTTATAGATTTTGGAAAAAGCATTCAGACCGTCCCAGTTTATTTATGCGTAAATGCAACACACGTACTCACTATTATAGAAAAGGGACGATTAAGCAAAACACTGTTTCGTTAGCTATAGATAATCCCCCACTTACCAGAACTTCTTTGGCTAGGACTGCCCTGTACAGTGTAATGGTCCTCATAATAGGACTGGGATTGACTCTGAATATTGGGAGTGCGAGATCGACTAGACGGTTGCGAACTGCCCCCGCCAGCTCCAAAAGAGTGTCGTGGACCGGGCGAGCCAGCGTAGTCAGAATACGTCAATCGATTGTATCGACCGCTCAGTCTGAAATTCAATAGGTACATTTAAAACCCTCTATGTAGACAGGAAATACGATATATACGTAATATTATAGAATACGTTCTCTAAAACAGCTTGATCTACTGGGAATGTCGTCCAAAATACAGAATATAAGCTTGCTACGACTAAGCTACTTAGCAGCATTTACAAATTATTTTCAGTGTAGAATATCTTAGCTTTGACGAAACCGACCTACCGAAACCGAAACAAAGAGTCAATAGGTGAGGAACCAAAGAATAAACTACAGAAATCCCAGCTCAAAGAAGTTCATTTTGGCCAGTTATTCGGAACAACAGACTTGGCTTCTCAAGTTTCACTTTTGAGTCCACAAACCAACCAGAACATCCCCAAACCGTTAACAAACCCAAAAAGTTTCTAACGAAAGAATCTATACAATCAACCTATGTACCGTGCATTATTGTTTAGTCTAGGAGTCCCATGTTCAGAGTCAGTAGTATGGCGTGAGGTTAGCAGTGGGCTCATCCGTGGACTGGCCCTGCTATTTGGTGTTTCTGAAAAACAAATAAAATTAAAAAAGTTTTATGAAGCTGGTCTGGAACCTATATTTCTTGAGCGGAACACCGATATGATGTGCCATTTTATTAAAATTCTTTGGACTTATCAGTACTCTAAAGATATAATGGAATAAAATCAACTTGTAACTTCAAAATGTAGCTATATCGCAATCTGCGAAATCTTCTTAATCCTGCCATTAAGCAATCAGCCATTACAACCTCTAATCCTGCAGTTTTTTTGCTCAATTCAATCAATTTAAACGTAATTTTTAGTGAATAAGGAGTGAGTAAACAGTTTTCTCTGATGCAATTACTTAATTTCTAAGTTGGGATATAAGTAACATCCATTATTCAATTTTCAATTTCAGTAGAACTGCATACCAGTTCCTAGTCGTTCGTAGAGTGTAGTTTGACTGGGCCACTTCCATGAAGTTCCTCGGGGGACATCTCTTTGAACTACTAAGGACAACTTTTCCCTTGATTTCTCAAGCAACCTTTTGGCTTCGTGCAGCGTCATCTCTTCCGTTGACTGCCCATTAATCTGTGAAAGAATTAAAACACATTGAAAACGCAAACAATAACACAATAAAAACGATCGCATCATTTGCGCGTGCTTTAGCAAAATTCACAAAACATCCAAACAACACATGTATTTTTGCCAAATAAAAGTAAAAATTTGCAACAACACTTTTCCACAAAAATCGGCCCCCTATTCTGGCATAGTCTCTCTATTGAATAACTCCCCTCGAGGAAGTCGCAAACCCATACAAAATTGTCCAAATAGCAAGGAGGAATAACACGTCTACTGCGTGAAAATGCCAAGTCAGCCGTCCTCAGTAATAACTCAAGCTCCACTTTGCAGTGTATTATTAGGGGTTTAGGTTATTTTTAAATGGTATTTTTGGCGTTTGCATGGTGAAACGCAAAGAGTTCTCAAAACTGCCAAGATTTAAGCTAAAAATAGCTATTTTTACAAAAAATCTCCGGCGAAGCCAAAGAATTTTGAAAATTTGCCTACTTTTGGCAAATATTTGGGCCTCCAAAAAATCCCGGGAGGGGGTGAAGCAACTGGGCTTATTCTAGGGATTATTTCTTGGGGGGGGGGGCTCTTTGGGGGGGGCCCTCGGGGGGCGAGTGAGCTTGGGGGGGGGGGCGAAAATTTTTAAAAATTTTTATAAAAATATGCTAAAAATTGCGCTTTTTATATAGCAATCGCCAAAAATAAGCGGATTTAGTGCTTAAATAGGCAAAAATCGACTAAAAATCTCCGGCGAAGTCGGAAAATTTTTGAAAATTTGGCCTTCTGAGCGATTTTTTCAGGGCAAAAATTTGGTACCAAAAGGGGCACCCACTTTTTTTGGGGGGGGGGCCGATTTTTGGGGGGGAAGGGTGTTTATGGGGGGCCCCCCGCCCCCCCCCAGTAGAATAAGCCCAGAGCAAAAATCCCGGGAGGGGGCGATTTCGGGGGGAGGTCAATTTCGGGGCCCCCTGTAAAAAAATACCCTGCTTTGCATCGGCAACTGATCAAACTCACAGTTAAAATTAAATCAAATACAGAGAAAGCAAGAAAAGAACGAGAAAAACTTACCTTTAAAACAACATCGCCGTCCTTTAGACCGGGCTCTTTTTCAGCCAGCTTTCGATTTGTGATATCCTTAACGTAAAATTTGCAGCCAAGTTGAATGCCAAAATCTAAAATATAACAACTCAATGCATAATAATGCATACTTTAAAATGAAAAAGCAAATAAATGGATCAAATGTTTGTTTTCTTTTATTCTATCGTTTAGAGTAAATATACCTTTCGTCATATTCTCCATTCAATAAATTACTGGGCTTGTCGATAGTATCCTGCAATGGAACCCAATTATTTTCCGAGAAGTCTTGTAAAAACACATGGAATGATCCCGTGGAGAGCCTTAACGAAGATATCCAGAGCACACGTCTTCTTCCTCCTGTTCCGGGCCCATCATATGTACATGGTTTTCAGCAATGTGGCCAAAAGCCAAACCAGCACAATTCTTCACAAGTTGTATCAAGGACCATCCGGAAAGACCAGGATATGGAAGGAACCGCTCGGTAGCATAATTTAAGGAACGGCTAATGCAGCACAACTGACACCCCTCAATCCAGCACACGTCTACGCCAAATCATTCGTAAAGACCAGGATAGATTTACCTCGGCAGCATAAATTAAGGACTGGCTTTTTCCTAGGCAAAAATTTCTGGGGGGGGGGAAGAAAAATTTTCCAAAAATGTCTAAAAATAGCTATTTGTTGCTGCTGAGCTAAAAAATTAACTATTTTTAACTTAAATTTAAGCTTAAAATAGCTAAAAAATGGTTAAAAATAGGGAAAAATCCGGCGAAGCCGGAAAATTTTTTAAAAATTTAACCTCAAAACCCTATTTTTCCGGGCACTTTAGAGTTCTGGGGGGGAGAAGGCCCGAATCCTGGGGGGGGGGTGGCGATTCTGGGGGGAGGGGGACCCAAGTCTGGGGGGGGACGACTCTCTCTGTACGAAAAAGCCAGAGGATTAAGGAGTTTGAGTAATGCCGGGGGTAGGGACCCATTAGTGCCGTTTACCAGACCAGAGCACACGTCATTGATGTCATTAAAGTGCGCGCTGTGTACTTGTACAACATCTCAATAGACTGTAAACTCACAGGAGGGCGCGAAAGGGGTGGGTGGGCGCCAACTCCAAATGTTTGACTGTCCCACTGACTGCATGGAGGTCGTACGCCACTGCATCCAATAGTTTCTCGGATTCACTTGACAGTTTTATACCATACTATTTACTTCGATAATTTTCGGAGATAATAGTAGTACGTATGTGACTAACGATTTGGCGATTTTATAGCACTTTCGGTCTCCCACTTTTGGCCCTTACTTTTTCGAGAAGAAAAAGTCGAGAAACTAACAAGACAAAATGGTAGTATTGTTTGTCACAATGCAATCTTCAATGCTGATACTCCTAAAAATAGTGCAAAGTCTGAACAGTCTTAACAGGTCGTCTTACCATCCTTCTTTTTTGATTTAGATAAAGTGAACTTCAAGGTTCTTTGTTCGTATTCAACTGCCGGAATAGGAACACGTCTTTTGATTATCTAAACCAAATAACAGAGGATACTAACAGCTACCTGAATAAAATATTAAAACAACACCATGCCTCAATAGAGTATTTCATCTTAAGAAGAATCCAGTCTGGTACAGGCGGTACAGCCATGACGTTTTAAAGTCTGACCAAAAAATGTAGAAAGCGAAATTGTTTGCTTTATATCTCGTAAACGCTTCAAGATAACTGCCATAAATTATATTTTTTCTGAACCGGAATGATGAGATCTTTCTTCTCGTGAAAAAAGTTTTTTGAAATTTCCCGTGCGATTTCAAAGGGTGCCGCTTTTATATGTCCAGAAGGATTGGTAAATGCTACAACCACGATTTTTTCAGGAAAATTTTCCCCTTGTCCGAATGTCCTACACACCAAATTTCAGCTTTTTTGGTTGAAAATTGCGTGAGTTATTGCATTTTTTAGATTTTCCAAATCCTTTGATCTTTGCCGCTTTTTCGACTTTGACTGGTTGTTACTCGCCACTCGCACAACGAAAAAAATTTTTTGATTGGATTTTCAGGACCGCCTGGGTGTCCGCTTTCATCTGATATACGTGGTATTTTAAAATTTGAAAGTCGATTTTTTCGAAAAATACCACTTTTTGACCCAAAATTTCGGCAAAGCGAATCCAGCAAAAGTGAATAAAAATAACATAATCATAAAGTTCATTATGAGCTGAATCCAACGATATAAAGTTTTCGTGGCTACGACTTATATTGCGCCAGCAATGAATTTTTAAACATTTTCCTTATTTCAGCTGGTTTTTGCTAGCTTACGCTGGTTCAAGTAAATCTAGGCGGCAACATCAAAGGAAGCCAAAAACCAGCTTGAAATAAGGGAAATGTTTAAAAATTCATTGCTGGCGCAATATAAGTCGTAGCCACGAAAACTTTATATCGTTAGACTCAGCTCATAATGAACTTTATGATTATGTTATTTTTATTCACTTTTGCTGGATTCGCTTTGCCGAAATTTTGGGTCAAAAAGTGGTATTTTTCGAAAAAATCGACTTTCAAATTTTGAAATACCACGTATATCAGATGAAAGCGGACACCCAGGCGGTCCTGAAAATCCAATCAAAAAATTTTTTTCGTTGTGCGAGTGGCGAGTAACAACCAGTCAAAGTCGAAAAAGCGGCAAAGATCAAAGGATTTGGAAAATCTAAAAAATGCAATAACTCACGCAATTTTCAACCAAAAAAGCTGAAATTTGGTGTGTAGGACATTCGGACAAGGGGAAAATTTTCCTGAAAAAATCGTGGTTGTAGCATTTACCAATCCTTCTGGACATATAAAAGCGGCACCCTTTGAAATCGCACGGGAAATTTCAAAAAACTTTTTTCACGAGAAGAAAGATCTCATCATTCCGGTTCAGAAAAAATATAATTTATGGCAGTTATCTTGAAGCGTTTACGAGATATAAAGCAAACAATTTCGCTTTCTACATTTTTTGGTCAGACTTTAGTTTGCTCTAGCAGTGTAAGTAGATAGCTTTCGAAAAGTACAAACTAAAGAAAAAATTCATTAGTAAAAACATACTTCACAACAATACAATGGAAAATTTCGAAAAATCTAATGACGCATACCATATTGAGCTGTTCACTTTCTTTCAATATTTGTACAGCAGTATTATAATCAGCATTCTCAAGGCAGAAACCATTGGCTGACACAATTCGGTCGTTTACTCTGAAACAAACCCGTAAACTGGAAAATAAATGAATAATTTCACATGGCAAATACATGATACATACAAAAGTTAGACCAAATGCGTATATTAAAATATTGCAACTAGCGATGGGCAGGCACTGCATATCCATCCGGATATCCGTTTACATTTCAGACAAAGCAATGAAGAATCAGCCAATTTTCGACAAAAAACTCAAAAATTTTCAAATTATTTTTCAAAAATTTCTCTAAAAATATTCTTGAAATCAATGTTGTAGCTTGGCTTTATGATGAGGCCCTAGCCCACCAAAAAATTGCCAAAAAATTAAAATTTTAACTGCCAATTAAAAATTTGGATCTTTTGCGCTTTCCCCCCAGCCCTAACTTTTGATTTTTTTTTGACCAATAGCTTTGAAATTTGGTGTGGGTTGGGTGCATACTGGATTCTGGTGAATTCAAAAATTCAAAAATTTTAAAATTTTAAAAATTCTTAAAAAATTTTAAATTTTTGTTTGGTAAGGGGAACCAAAAATTTTTTTGAAAAAATTTCGCTGAAAACATACATACAGGGGTTTTCTGGGGCGCTGAGCACGAATCTGAAATCCGTTTTTCGATTCAGCTCAGTATACGCTTACATGTTAAGCTTATACTGAGCTAACGAAAAGCTGAATCGAAAAACGAATTTCAGGTTCGTGCTCAGCGCCCCAGAAAACCCCTGCATGCATGTTTTCAGCAAAATGTTTTTCAAAAAAGTTTTTGGTTCCCCTTGGTCCCCCCTTACCAAACAAAAATTTAAAATTTTTAAAAAATTCTTTACATTTTAAAATTTTTGAATTTTTGAATTCACCAGCCTCCAGTATGCACCCACACCAAATTTCAAAGTTATTCGTCAAAAAATCAAAAGTTAGGGCTGGGGGGGGGAAGCGCAAAAGATCCAAAAATTTTTCAAATTACGTTTTGAATAGAAGGATAACCAGATATCCGAATATCGTTAACGCAAAACAGGCAGATATCCGGATATGAAAAATATCCGGTGTGCAATCTTATGAAGCTTGATTAAAATGTTAAGAGACAGAACTAACAAAAGGCGGAAATATTATCCAAATCTTTGTCCCACCCAGAACCAAATACGGCAACACAAAAAACACCATTAAAGGCTATAAAGTTAATTCTGTTTCTTGTGAACTCGAGTCAACAGAGCGCAAAAGTCAAGCTGCTCAAATTTCAAAGCACAGAACCAGTCTAATATATCCAGGCATAACATAGAAGCTACTTAATCTTTTTAAGTCGTCAAAGGGCAATCCCAACTAAACATAGCTGTCCTCCATTTTGAATGAATAAGGACATGACAGCAAAAGTACTACACCAGCTTAAAATTGAGGCAAAAACTACTCTAAAACTTGACATTCTATCCGGCGGGATTTCTGATGAAAAATTCAGTCACAACTTGAGGCAAACACAACAACAGACTCAAAGCATGAAATAAGAAAATCTCAATCCGTAAATTTCAGGAACCATAGAAATTTTTTGGGCAGATACAGTCAGTAATATGCGTGTCGTAAATAGTAATTCCTCACGACACTAGTCATGAGATAAAGCTTCTATGGAGATTTCTTATCAATTTGAACTTATAAGACACACAACATTAAAAAAAGATGTAGTGTCTGAAAATGACACACATTTTGCGAATCCTATGTCAACGCTATAAACGCAAAGGGTGTTTAATTAAGCACTCAAATGGAAGGAAATGACTTCCATCCAATCATCTTGGTAAAATTCTCAAACACGCCAACCAAATCCGGCAATCCGGGTGGCTAAAGCTTCACACAAACAGATAAATTTCAGCATAAACTGAAAATAAAATAGAATCGCAATGCAAGCTGTACCTAAGAACACCCCAGGCAGGACCGGATCGCAATACGTCCGATATGACAATCGAAGGATCCCCACTCTTAAAATGAGGATTGTCGCGACCACCGCTCACTGCAATTCCAAAGCCATAACCAGATACCTGAAACATGCCAAAAAACATAAAAACATTCAACAAGAAAAGACTCCAAAGTGTTCGAATTCAAAAATTCACTATTTATTAATTTACTCTCATTAATTTACACATACCTATTAATTAACCTTAGTAATTAATACCCACTGGCCGCTCTCAGCAAGTGCCATGAAGATCCTCATCTCTCAAAATATCAATAATGACGGATAGTCGTCACTAAATATACAACTTTATAACAAACCAATAAATATGTTGGGTTAACAAACGGTGAAAAGAACAAACCTTAGCTAAGGTAACTGTTCGGATTTCCCAAGTCGTATTTTCGCAATTCTAAACAAAATATATATATATATATATATATATATATATATATATATATATATATATATATATAAGATTAATAATAGAATTACATACAATGAGAAGTGAAACATACACCATTTTACAGAAATGGTAAGGTGCTCTCAATGTGAGAGCAAATCAGGATGTTTAAATCTGTTCTTAGTTTCACAGAAAAATAAAGATCAAAACGGAAACAAGGGCTCGCCCAGATTTATGCTGAAAAAAAGTTGCGGCAACTGGGACAAAAGAAATCGCAAACAGACTCAGAAAGTGGAGGGGGAGGAACCTTAATATTAAGAGACAGAGGGAGTGAAAGAGGAAGAAGTGATTTACGTAAGAAATGCGGCGCGCTATAGAATATCAATGCCCTATAGGGAAAGCTTCAATTACAAGTCTTAGACGACAGCCATATAAAGTTACCAACCAATCCAAACTCAACTATATATAAATGTATACACTGAAAAATCAGGATCAGAATAAAACAAGCCAAGACAGACTTGCTTTCCTAGCCCAAGAAAGAAGATTTGTGAGAGTAGTTGGAGGTGTTAAAAGCAATCTTGTGAACGTCAAAACAAAACACAGCCTATATATATTCTTCAAGGAATCGAATAGCAAAAAGTTTGCCGCAAACGAGTTAATTTTGCAAACTCAACTACACAAATGACATAAATTAATTAAATGTGGCCTTTAATAAAACATGTGTTCTTTCCTTGGGACCAAGCGGTCGTTCGCTGCCTTCATGGCCAGCAAGGGTAACGTCGGACATCTTAGAAAAGCGTAAAATTAACCAAATTTAGCCAAAATTCAGTTTGAGTACAGTGCCAAAGAGTCTGCTATTTGCCATAAATGCAAACTAACGATACGTAAAATAAATCATAATATTAGCCTAGCCACTTCGTATAAACCTAATTACACTAGCAACTTATGTTACAGATGAAGTGTAGAAAGATCATATGATAATAATCACGCAGCAGACACCCAACATTTAAACTAAAGAGGCAATATAATAAATAAGAATGAAATATAGACCGCAAAAAGTGGGAAGTGAAAGAACAATACCAGCAAGCATCTAACCTATAGCGAGCGAGCCTATGTACATACGTATTAACGTGTCGTCCATAAGTGCGACGCATATGATAAAGATACGTAGGTATATATAAAATGCTTGAAAAAGACTAATGACTACGTAAATGAGGATAGACAGTTGGCACGAATTGCTACGAAGGAAACAAGGGGGGAGGACCCTAGGGGACTAGTCCTCCGCACATACACATACGTATTATATTCTTTTTATCAACCGACAGCAACACACAACAACGACTTTTCACGGGACATTGATACATCGACAAGGTCTCACTCTGCATCGTACCGCCACTGACTTTGCTTGCATACATATCCAGGCTCCCTCCCTCTCCTATCTGTGAGTACACATATAATGCTCCCTTCCCACAACAGCAACCAAGGGTAAATATATGCAGCATTTGACCAAACGTCGGCTGTGGGCACAGCAAATTTACAGCATAACAATAAGCTTATATATCATATGCAATATACGCATTTAAATATTGTATATATTTGTATATTAACTGCATTTGCAACTTGCATACGTATATATATACGTGCAAAACGTGTATGTCCATCCAGTAATGTCTAAATGACTACCTCCTCCTATTAGTTGAAGAAAAAGAATTATCAAAATCAGCTCAACAAAAAAGCCGATGAAGGAGAATGACCAGAAACAGCTGTTATCAGTCACACCACGCAGTGAAGTGCGCATAGGTACACACACGGGGTGAGAATCACAGAAATTCAAACAATTGCAAAAGACGAGGAATTAGAAGTTGGTAACTTCCTCGTGCTACAATTTTCAAACTTCGATCTCTGGACAAAAGGAAATGGTGCACGCACACAATTTTAAGACAAACAAATTAGCAAAAAATAATGGGGTATAGAAATAGGTAGAGTATATACGTAGGCCTACGTTTATCAAAGTGAGCAACATATCAAGTTCACTACCATCGCACAGGAAACCTACGATATACCTCCAAGAACGCTATAATCACCTCCGTTTTAGAAGTTAGTCTTAATTAACAATTAACCTACGTCAGCACAAAACAACCGCTCACGGACTCTCGCATGCTCTGCAGCATACAAAACCCCAATATATATTGACGATTGAGCTAAAATTTGGCATCGACATTATTTGAATTGAGACAGAAAAAAACAGACATCGCAATATTTTTTTGGATTTAGCAATGGCTAAAGTAGATTTTTCTATTCGCAAGGAGGACGACCAAGGGCATCCTAAAAGTTAGTCTCTAATCTAGTCTGCCTTCGTAGATTTTTTAAAACGATTGCCTAGATATATACCCGAATTTGAAACATCATTTTTGTTACAACGTTTCATTAACTCAATATAGGCGAAATTCATTAGCTCAAACATGTATATAAGCATAATCTGAAGCTGTCAGACTAAGCAAAAACAACTTCTGTGACTGTCCTTGTTCTCTCCTCGCGTGTCGACCAAAATCAAGTTTCGCGAATTTTAAAAAAGGCTGCGATATATAGATAGATATGTTTGGACTCAGCGGACAGAAAAGAAAACCCACACCTACAAAAAACTTTAGCTCAACCGTTCTGTGATTTGAAAAGACTAGAAATTTACATATATATATATATATATAGACAAATTGCGGATATACAATATATCAGTGACGGAACTGGTCTAAAAATTGACCCAACTGACCCGGTACCATGGCTGCTTTGTACCGTTTCCTATATAATTCAAAGTCGGGTGCGGTCAAGGCTCTATAAACCTAGCGTGTAGAGACCTTCACTCAGGCCCGTAAGCCCGGCCCGGCCCGGCCCGGCCCGGCCCGCGGGCCGGGTCGGGCCGGGCCTAAGGTGGAACGGGCCGGGCCGGGCCGGGCCGAGGTAGGAAAAATTTGGGTGCGGGCCGGGCCGGGCCGGGCCTAGTACTGGAACGGGCCGGGCTTCGGGCCGGGCCTGGTGTTTTCAGTTAAAAGTTTTCTCTTGTTTTCAATTTTGTCAGTTTTTTATTGGAAATTATAAACAATTCTAAAATAAATTTTCTTTAGTCAGTGGAATTTTCTTTCGATTTTTCTTAATTTTCGTAGCTCTTTAGAGTACTGCCGGACGTAGTTAGCTTACTTGTGTTTATATACTACCTTTATGTTGTACATTATCATCCTAACTGCAGCTCTATTCATTTATTTTTAATATTTGCTATGTATTTTTCTTCCCAATTCATAGTTTATTTCGTGTTACCGTTGAATCATCAAAACTGAGCAGCGACCTGTTCCCTAAACACAAATAATCGAACAGAGGACTGCACATACTTAATAGCCATATGAGCTCTGAGAAATCGTTTAAAAAGGTTAAAAAACTAATGATACAATGCTGTTTTAGATAGTACACGTTTTTTTTTATTTTGGGCAACGGCAAAAAATTAGTAAAACGGGCCCGGGCCGGGCCGGGCCTAACTTTTTTGCTTACGGGCCGGGCCGGGCCGGGCCTGACTTGGAGCGGGCCGGGCCGGGCCGGGCCGAGGTCGAAAATTTTTGAAACGGGCCGGGCCGGGCCGGGCCGAGCAGAAATTTTCACGGGCCGGGCCGGGCCGGGCCTGAAAATTCAGGCCCGTGAAGGTCTCTACTAGCGTGTCTCTGAAAAGCCTAAAATGCAAGAAGACATTCGCTCATTGAAGAACGATCCCGTAGAGAACTCATTATTTACTATTACTATTTCTAGAACTGATACGCTCAGAGAGAGATACTAAATAAACAAAAGCTGACAAACTATGAAAGCTTTAGGAGACACAACTGTACACAGCAGGAACAGTAAATCATAAAAACCGAAGTCAACGACAGAGAGAATGGCCACTGCATTACGTAAAACAAATTACATAAATATACATATAGGCATGTATTCCAAATATGAATACACCATAGTACTCTTTCTAAATTAAGAAAATGTATATTCCACTGTGCAGACACAGAGATTTTACGTGTTTATATATACACATACAGATCCGTACGTACATTACGCATACAGAGGCATTAAAGGCATTATTCTATATATCTGTGCAGTTTCCTCATAAGACTAATGATGTGAAGAAAGCAGCCAAAGGCTAATTTCCCCCTCCTCATCATCATAAAATGAAATGCTCCATTACCCCACTTGAAGCACGTCACAAGACAGGCTGGCCAAGCCCCAGACCAACGACAACACCCAACCCCAGCCTGAAATCACATAATCACAAAACTAGAGGCCAGGATGAGGTCACGGTCCCAAATGATTGCATAATCATCAGAGATGAGATGCGTACTAGAATCATCCTAACAAATAAATTCTATTTTACACAACGTATGAAGACTACACTCGTTTTATTTCCATTGATGTGACTTATAGAGTCTATATATATATGTCGAAGCCTAGTAGTCAAATTGGCCATTTAGTTAAATGGCTAAACATTTTAGCCATTTAGTCAAATGGCTAGCCCAGTTGTAAAACGCAGCGTGTACTAGTATCATTATTATTAATTAAATCAACATGCAAATGCAACATTTCTGCACTACATGATATCTAATAAGATAGTAACGTTAAGCTGGTGAGGTAAGAATGCCTTCTTTGCAGAAAGAGTGTAGAGGAAACAGTGTACTAAAAACAATCAGACGGAACCTGCAAGTTTAGTGACGAAAACTAATATTTTTAAATTTGAGAAATTTGATGATATAATCCATCACATTTATTTAAAATGTGTTTCTTGGAATCATAGTTGCGTATTGCATCACATTTATGGCAAGACAAACAACAGACGGTGCTGTTTTGAACTTAGGAGGGGTTTAAGAGTGCTAAAACGTGCTCCGATTTTAGGAGCGAACTTTAAGAGCTCTCCTAAACTAGGAGCCCTTCATGAAACAGCTAAATCTTAAGTTTGCTCTTAATTTGCAAATTTAGGAGCTCCTAAAGATAAGAGGGCTTTGTGAAACGCACCCAAGGACTTTTCAATGTTTTGTAAGTAATATTCAGGAATGCATGGACAGTTTTGAAAAATAAAATGAATTTTTTAATTTTTGAAGATTAAAAATTTATCACGATTTTAGCATCTTCGCGTTAAATTACTTACTAATATACTTCACTTATTTCAGACACAACTTAAAATATTATAAGGTTATAATAATAAATATAAAAGATTAGAATATACTATCATAGAATATAAGGTTGTAGGTAGAATAAGTTATAAGGTAGAATAATATATATGTTACGTACAAAGTCCGCAGTCATACAATGTCAGCATTGTATAGCATTTCCGTACAATGTCAGCATTGTACGTACAATATTGACATTGTACTGTTTTCAGCCATACAAAGTCAGCATTGTATGACTATTGACAGTACAAACTCCGCTGTTACACTATAATACTGCCATTTTAAATTGCTAACATGTACAATCTTTGCATGCTTTGTTTATTTTAGTCCTTAGTTTAGTCCTTTAGGCTTAGTTGGGTTTATTATTTGGTTGTTAATCAAGCAATTCAAAATTCTACAGCTTGCAAAAGATAAGTGCCAATGAGTAAAGTTTCGCATCCATATACATTCTTTCGTAATGACAACTAGATCTGAAAGCCAAATGTTCCTCATCTCACAACGACGAAATTATCTCTCGTCTAAAAGAACTAACCAATACAGCTACACAAAAATCCAGAAGTGACTACAGATTGCTGGCCCGATACGATAGTTTGACCGATCGCACAACTGGCATCGACTATCTGATAAGCCGCCACAAAGGAAAGAGTGGTGAAATAGAAACTGTCAAATATTTTGTTAAAATAGACGAACTCTATGATATTTGACAGTTTCTATTTCACCACTCTTTCCTTTGTGGCGGCTTATCAGATCGGTCAAAATATCGTATCGGGCCAGCAATCTGTAGTCACTTCTGGATTTTTGTGTAGCTGTATTGGTTAGTTCTTTTAGACGAGAGATAATTTAGTCGTACTTCTGTTGTGAGATGAGGAACATTTGGCTTTCAGATCTAGTTGTCATTACGAAAGAATGTATATGGATGCGAAACTTTACTCATTGGTACTTATCTTTTGCAAGCTGTAGAATTTTGAATTGCTTCGATTAATAACCAAACCAAACCCAACACTAAGCTTAAAGGACTTAAACTACACTAAACTAACAAAGCATGCAAAGATTGTACATGTTAGCAATTTAAAATGGCAGTGTAGTGTAACAGCGGAGTTTGTACGGTCAATGGTCATACAATGCTGACTTTGTAGGGCTGAAAACCGTACAATGTCAGCATTGTACGTACAATGCTGACATTGTACGGAAATGCTATACAATGCTGACATTGTACGACTGCGGACTTTGTACGTAACATATATAACTTTTGAAAAACAAGAACGACGAAAGAATGACGTACCCGAATTACGGATATCACTCAAATGTTGTTTCTCAAATTTTCTCAAATTCTTTCGTACATTCCTGAATATTGATATAGTGAAGCTATTTTTAAGTTGTACATGTCAAAACAAAACAATCCATGCATTCCTGAATATTACCTACTTACAAAACACTGAAAAGTCGACTACCTTGCATTTAAATAATATTAAGTTATATGTACTTACAATTAGTAAGTAGAAAAGTAGTAACTATAGTATGATCGTCGATAAATAGTCGTCAACTGTCATTTGACAACTAGGCTACGACCTGCTGGCCATTTAACTAAATGGCTAAAACAATGTGGTCATTTTACTAAATGGCTAAAATATTGTGAGTCTTTTGGCCAAGTAGTCAAACACGCTGCGTTTTACAATTGGGCTAGCCATTTGACTAAATGGCTAAAATGTTTAGCCATTTAACTAAATGGCTAATTTGACTACTAGGCTTCGACATATATATATATATATCTATATATATATATATATATATATATATATATATATATATATATATATATATATATATATATATATATATATATATATATACGTAAGTCATATGCATTAAAATGAAAACATAAGGCCAGTTTCAAAAAAATATTTGTAGTATTCCAGTTTAGTATATATACGCAGCTAAACTATATACGCAGGAAAGTTTTTGAGATCCGCAAGTCTCATTGCAAATCACGCTGAAAAGTTATTGAGTTCTCGAATCAAGTTCTCTGGTCGATTTCGACCGGAGAAATCGTTGCAAACTTGAAACCTACTCCACAAATTATTAAAAATCTAAATTTACGAAATTTTTCAATAATCTTAATCAACATAAAATTGCCCGTAGATATATTTACACAGGCAAACAAAAATGCTCCGCAGAAACGATTGTCTCCCATTAGGGCACTGTTTCGTTAGGGCACCATGCCACTTCAGTTATTGCACTTACTGTTCAACAACAAAGAGTTTCATTGGGGCACTGCACATAAAGAAATTTGCAGTTTTAAAATTTGTGTAAGCTGGTAGATAACATAGTCATTGTACCTTTGTGCATGTATCATCAATTATTGGTCTCTCTTTAGTAACAATTAATTGTGTGTTCAAAAGTATTGATTCTGATTTCAAAAATCATGCTTAGGAATTATAATATCTGAATTGTAATTTTTCTCAATAGACTCAAACAATTTGCTTCTTGCATCAGCAGTTGAAGAACACTTCAGCAAAACTCCCAGCTAATACTTAATATATACTCGAAGTTTTAAAAAGAACTAGAATCTTTAAAAATATAATTTTAAGATACTGAAGTAATTCAAATTGTACGCTTTTAAATTGTTTATTAATCCTACTAAAATAAGACTATTCACGAACTCTACGATTTGTTTTAATACTTTTAACTACATATTAACTAATTACCTAATTAATTACTAACTATACAATAAACTACATTTATTCGAGTAGTCATCCAATATGACACAATCTTTAGTCTGAAATATTGATGGAACACGTAAATTGATGGAACACGTAAAGGGTGCCCTAACGGATCGGTGCCCTAATGAAACAGTGCCCTAACGAAACAGACAAAACTGTAGAATTTGAAAAGAGTGCCCTAATGGGCAACAATGGCAGAAAAGAGCTTAATGTGCGAGTGTTGGGCTCTGAGAAAGTAAAGACGCAAGATGGAAAAATGATAATATGATCTGAAGTCCTTAGTGGGCTCAATTTGGCGTTCTGACATCTTTGAGCGGTCTGGCTTATCCCTAGTGGGGGGGGGGGTCGGGGCCCCCCGCCCCCCATTCGGCGACCTCCCCCCCCCATTCGAGGAGCCCCCCCCCCATGAAAAGCCCCCCCCCCATAAATCCCGACCTCCCCCCCCCCCATAACCCCAAAAATTGCCAAATTTTACCATTTTTACCCAAAATTTTCAAAAATTTTTCCGGCTTCGCCGGATTTTTGACTAAATTTTCGCTATTTTAGCTTAAAAAACACCTAAAATTAGTCATTTTTTAGCGATTTTTAGCAGTTAGTACACAAAAAACCCACAAAAATTGAAAAAATTTTCTAAACATATGCCCCCCCCTTTTTGGGTGAGCCCCCCCATCGTGGGGGGGGGACCCCCTCCATGAAGCCCCCCCCCCATAAAAAATTGCCAAGGAATAAGCCAGGCGGTCGCTCAACAACTTATTACAGCTGACACAATTAAAAATTATTTAATTTAATTATAGAAACAACTAAATTATTTTATTAAATTATAGCTCATATCAACTGCTTGCTTGCTTTTACTTTTCTTACATTTTCCATCTGAGTAACCAAAGTTGACCACTTTTGCAGACATCGAGTTCAGACGCACCTACTACGCTAAGACACAATCCTTAACAACCAAAGCAAACCACAGCCAGTTTGTTTGGGTGGTTCCAGCTCGCTTAGGGCTTTCATATGACACCAAATTTGGCCATTTGTGAAAAATTTAAGTTAGTTTAACAAGGTTATTACTGAATATAAAAATAAATCGGCCCCAGATCTTAATGTTGTTGTTGTTGTTGTTGTTTTTGCCGGGCTACTCAGCCAAGAGGCTATATGAGGGTGCTAACATTTGTCTCTCCCCATCAGTCATAGCAAGAGTTTATAATACCAAGAGTGGGAAGCTTGGCCCTTCCTAATGAAAATGGCCTGCGAGATGCTCGGTACATTAAGGCCGAAATCTCGGGGGAGGGGGTACCACTTACCATTGTTCAGCATGTGTTTATATGCGTTTGAACTAAAACGCAGCTGATTGGCTAATCGCCTACCTTATGTCAAATTTACGTGTATAAGCGGACCCCCACGAGATCTCAGGGGGGGGGGGTCCCGCTTAGCGTTGTTAAGCGTGTGTTTATATGCAGTCGAACTGAAAAGCACTGATGAGGATTGCGGTAGCTGAGGCTTTTCAGTTCGACTGCATATAAACACACGCTTAACAACGCTAAGCGGGACTCCCTGAGATCTCGGGGGAGGTCCGCTTATACACGTTGATTTGACATAAGGTAGGCGATTAGCCAATCAGATGCGTTTTAGTTCAAACGCATATAAACACATGCTGAACAATGGTAAGTGGTACCCCCCCCCCCGAGATTTCGGCCTTAATGTGCCGAGCATCTCGCAGGCCATTTCCATTAGGAAGGGCCAAGCTTCTCACTCTTGGTGTTATAGACTCTTGGTCATAGCTAGTATGACTCTCGCTTCGTCGCCTGAATGCTGTCCCACAATGGGAAGCTGGAGCAGACACCTTCTTGGCTCGTTTGCACCCAACACTCCCTCGCAGGACGTAGGCGTACCACATTACAGAAGTGCTGGTATATCCCAAGGGGGGGTACCTTCCACCGGGAGCTCCGCGCCCTACTCTTGACGATAAGTGGATTAAGGGTTCTTTAGCGTGCACTACCCCCAGCAAGGCAGCACACGGCTGGGCTTATTGTAGGGATTTTTTCTTGGGGGGGCTCCGTGGGGGGTACTATAGTAGGAATTTTGGGGGGCGAATATTTTTCGAAAAATATGCTACAAATGCCGCTATTTTTCTGGCATGTACATACTGCAAAGTTGATTTTTATTGCAAAAATAGGCAGATTTAGTGTTAAACAGGCAAAAAATGAGCAAAAACCTCCGGCGAAGCCGGAAAATTTTTGAAAATTTGGCCTTCTGAGCGAATTTTTCAGGCAAAATTTGGCACCAAAAGGGGCACCCTGTGGGTTTGGGAGGGGGCGATTTTTTTAGGGGGGGGGCACGAATTTTTTGGGGGGGAAGGTCGTTTATGGGAGGGGCCGCCACCCCCCTCCCACTAGAATCAGCCCAGCACGGGCGCCTCATCCGATCGGCGGAGCAGTTACCTAAGTTTCTTGGCCAAGGAAACAATGGGCGTCCTGCCAAAAGCGGTGTATATGAGATATATATATTGTTGCCCACCCTAAACTCTTTTTTGCTTTGATATGTTGGCTAACGATGGGCGAAAAATTAGCTCTCTCCGACGATGTGTGCCAACCTACTCGTAGCCCCGCCCCTTAATTTTAATCCATTTACACCGTTTAATCCAGACTCTGCCCCTTTTTTGTCTTTTTCACACTCACTAGAAGGTGCTCAGAAAATGCCAAACCTTAAGGATATTTAGCAAAAATGTTTACAATTTTTTGGTCAACAAAATGTCTCCATTTGGTACTAAAACTTGATCTTTGTACAAGTTTAAGCTTAGTTATACGTATAGTAACAAGTAATAAAAATGCTCCTAAAGGACAAAAAAGGGAATATGAGTCAACATGGAACATGTAAAATGCAATATGAGCTATGATGCAGGGGTTTTTTTGTGCATTTTATTGTGCATATGCACACTTTTTTTCCAAAATGCACACTCAAATTTAAAAATGCACACATAAATGCACAGTCAAATTTTGCTTCCGCTAACCACAAAATGCTCTAAAAAATTTCCAAAGTGCTTAAAATATTAAAAAAAGCTCTAGCTTTTAGCTGGGGGCTACCGCCCCCAGACCCCCGCTTCCCTTATCATTTTTCGGTCATGGCATGGCCGCAACGACCTTACTTTGTTTTATTCTTCTTTACTAAAGCCACTAATTAATTATTGAAATATTTTTGCTATAGGTTGTAAGTATTTTAGCTTATATATATATATATATATATATAGATATATATATATATATATATATATATATATATATTATGTATGTATATATATAGTTAACAGGTTCACTGCATTGCAGATGTCAAAACCCGACACCTAAATACGTTAATAAATTTGTTAGTTATGCATTTGCGTAAATATCAGTATATATACACGTGTGCTAACCAGTTAAGATCTAAAATCATGATTAAAACATTAACTATATAAAGTGTGGGATTCCAGTTAAAGCCAAAAATAGGTAGAATACAAATTTACGGCCAAAAATGTGCGTTATAGTTCAAAATAAGCAATTTTTAAAAATGCACACATTTTTTCCAAAATGCACACTATTTTTTAAAAATGCACAAAAACTGCACACTTGTCCGCGACCAAAAAAACCCTGCTATGATGGTCAACATTTAAACATGTCAAGGACAAGATTTAAAACGTTTAATATGAGCCAGCATTTACATCGGTGAAGGACAAGATGTAACTGACTAATATGAGCCGCCACGTTTCTCTTGGGCTCATATTGACGCTCCCTGCCGTGGTTTCATCGGCTTGACATCACAAAGACATCTTACTATTTTGCCTACAGACTCTTTACCATTATTCCAAGTCTAGACAAATCCTCACCGTCTTGCGTAATGTCATTAGCTTCATGTAATGTTTGGTTATAATATGTGTCCTGTCTGAATCTAATTTCACTAGCTCAAACAACGAATTTAAGGTATGTGAACACTTTAAGCAGATGAAGTTCTCCCCGGATATCCGTTCTCCCCTTTAAAGTTGAATTAAGTGGCATATATATTTGGTATATGTATAAATGTATAAAGCTCCTGTAAACCAGTATTCTTCAAGTCTTCATTATCGGCTCACATTTATACAACAAAGTACATACACAGCTGATGTCTAAAAATTTGCTGTGTGCTTATCCACAGTGTCGTTGGATTCACTTCACTTATTGTATATATCAATAGTACGACACTTATATACGTATAAGTATATGCGAATTTGAAATGTGCAAAATAGTTAACTCAACTTAGTATCATCGCGTCAATATGAGCTCATATTAGTCAGTTACATCTTGTCCTTCACCGATTTAAATGCTGGCTCATATTAAACGTTTTAAATCTTGTCCTTGACATATTTAATGTTGACCATCATAGCTCATGTTGCATTTTACATGAGTGTATCCCAACCAAAATCCCGAAAAACGTTGTTTTAGGGGGTTTGACCACTGGTCAATAGGCCACCTAGGCCATAGTGACCAGTGGTCACTTCCGTCGGTTCTGAAAATATGCTCATTGAAACGAGCGTAGTCGATTTACTATATATGCCCCCAAACAAAATCCCGAAAAACGCTGTTTTAGGCGGTTTGACCACTGGTCAAAAGGCCACCTAGGCCATAGTGACCAGTGGTCACTTCCGTCGGTTCTGAAAATATGCTCATTGAAACGAGCGTAGACGATTTACTATATATGCCCCCAACCCAAATCCCGAAAAACGCTGTTTTAGGGAGTTTGATCACTGGTCAATAGGCCACCTAGACCATAGTGACCAGTGGTCACTTCCGTCGTTTCTGAAAATATGCTCATTGAAACGAGCGTAGTCGATTTACTATATATGCCCCCAACCAAAACCCCGAAAAACGCTGTTTTAGTGACTTTTCCAAACTTTGACCCTAGGCGAGGTGCCGCGGGGCCATGCTGACCAGTGGTCACTTCGGGCGGTTTCGGCAGTATGCTCATCGTTTTCAGCGACCCCGATTTACTATATATGCGCACCACCAAATGGCCAAAAAACGCTATTTTAGACGACTTTTTGACAATTTTCTGTATTGGGACCTCGAAAAATTTGTCCAAAGTCCAAACGTCGATTTTTCCATTTTTGACCATCTGTAAAAATCGACCCAGAGCGAAATTCGGAAATCAATGAAACATAAACTTGATCTGGACCATCGCCTAGATAATCAAAAATTAGTATAGAAAAATTTTTCCTATGGGCCGTTTGAAAAATCGGTGTGCGCAAAAATCGCCCTATAAAAGTGGTCGATACAGAGAAAAAAACCCCCACTTTTAAACTTGTATCAGAAAGTAGATTTTTTCAAAGTTCATTTTTCCGGGCAAGTTTGGTATCATTCGAAAGCTCTTGGCCTGGAGATTTCAAAAATGTAAACTTTAGCTCTCAACTCCTTACCGTTAATTAGTTTTGGCTAATTAACAGTTTCCCTAATCCGCAAAGTGCCTTTATAGCTCATATTATGAGGGGCGCTCCGCGCACCCTCATGATAAGACAAGCATGTAAAATGCTAATATGAGTCTGGTGAGGCTGGAAAGTGCAGAAGACAAGTTTGTACACGCACCAATATGAGTGCATGCCAAAAAGACTCATATTGGCATTATTAGTATTGAGGCAATGTTTTTGCGAATTTAGGTTATCATTTACCTAATGTCGGGAAGACGAGAGGATAGTTTTAGGGTGGAGGACAGGATGCTCACACAGGTTGCGCACGTATATATATATATATTAGGGTTGGTTTTTTTCGGAAAAAAGATTTTTTTCCCATTTTTTTCCTTTTTTCCGGTTACTCCAAAATTACACAATGTGCTAAAAGTTGCGTTATTTCATGTTTTTGCATGCACAGAAGCAGTTTTCACGATATTTAGTAGCCCCCACAGGGGAAATGCAATTACACAAGCGCTTAGAAAGATTCCAGTATTGATTACAGGTATCAAACATTTTCAGCAGGTTACGCTGTAAAGCAAAGGACAGGTGAGTTCTGTATACCTTGGCGGTTCTGCTAGACCTGGTTTGTGATAATCATAAGTATATACTGCACTTCGTTAAGTAAACAAGTGCAGATATTTTAACAGTTTTGGTTGAGCACTCCACTGTTAGGTATGGAATTATTAACTCTACCTGAGTTACGCAATCATTTTCAAATTCCAAGGCAAAAAGGTTAAGTCCCAAAATTCTCAAATTCACGCATATCGTATTCTTACCTTATTAAACACTGTTTTTGATAGTTTCTTAATGTTCTGATTTCATAAATTAACTTTCAGAACATGTTCCGAATACTTTTCCATTTTTTCCGATGCGTCGAAAAAACCCAAATACAATTTCGTCAGATTTAAGATACCCCCACCTACTATAACCCACGGAAACGGTTGTAAATAGTGTGAAATTGGTGGAAAAACTCAGAAAACGTGATACTTCATTGTAGAAATCGTCAAAATAACGTTAGGAATATTTTTCCATTTTTTTCCACCCCATCGGAAAAAAATGGAAAAAACGGAAAAACCTTTTTTCCAGTCCTTTTTTCCGCGCCCATCCCTACTATATTCATTCAAAGATCTCAATGAGCTTCACATTTTTGCTTTTCACATGAATTTTTTCACATGATACCACCGATGTCTCGCGAAAAAGTTTACTTGAGTCGGCAAAAATCCTGGAAAATTATACTTCTTCTAAAATGTGTTAAAAATATTTTAGAAAAGCAACATTAGTTTCGTGGCATGCATTAAAGAGAGAAAATCCCAAGCTACATTTTGATATAAAAATGGCTTCTTAACTCCAAGTAATGAATGAGTAATAATGGTGCAAACTTTATGTGACCAAAGGGAATCACCACCTTAAGTGGAAGCGGGAGGCCCTCCACTTTTTCGGTCAAGAGAAAGCCAACTGCCCAGATACGGAAATGATTTGTAAACTCATTACGCGGAGGAATATACACACTGCATCCGCAGTAGCGTAATCTCGAATCAAACAGTGGTATATATTTTTCAATAAAGCTTTCAAATTTTGAAAATCCCGGATCAAAGCTGGTATTTAGATAGTTCTGAAAATAAAAACGACAAATTTTTCAGTGAGCGAGTTGTGAGTACGGCAAAGTACAGTCCTATATGGTGTTCCCGGAAGTCGGTAGTGACCGGACCCTCCAGACGGCAAAGTGGAACCAGTCCAGCAAGATGGTTGGGTCGGACGAAAAAACGGACACCAGGAATGAGCTGGGCACACCAGAAAACCCCTATAGACAAAGTTTTGAGAGGCTAAGTAAAGCCAACTATGGACCTAACGAAAGCGGTTACCGACCTGACCCCTCAGACGGTCAAGTGGAACCAGCCCAGCAACTTTGGTTACTCGGGCAGCAAAACTGATAGCGGGAATCGATTCACCGTCCCAAAAAACCTTTGTAAACAAAATTTGAGCCACCCATGTAGCAAAATAAGCGAAAAAATTAAGTTCAAAGTTCGACCCAAAATTCACCTTGGCGGTTCTGCTAGACCTGGTTTGTGGTTTTCATAGGTATATACTGCACTTCGTTAAGTAAACAAGTGCAGATATTTTAACAGTTTTGGTTGAGCACTCCACTGTTAGGTATGGAATTATTAACTCTACCTGAGTTACGCAATCATTTTCAAATTCCAAGGCAAAAAGGATAAGGGGGGGGGGGCTACGAATTTCACTAAAAGTTCGATGTTGGAAAAGCTAACTAGTCTGTTGCCATATAATAGTATTAGGTTTGGTGTAAAATAGTTTGAAGTTTGAAAGAATTCCATGCAGCGTAGCGTCCTGTGGAACCATCAGAAGTTGGTGTTGTCGGTCCAAAGCTCGACATGACACGTACACAAACTTTGCCTCGCCCTGATCGCTATGCGCAAGGTACGGTACCCAAATTTTCCAGAAATAGTGCTGACATATAGCGCTTTGATATCGTGTAAAATAATCCTTAGATCTTTGTATACTTTTCTGTGCGATACAATCAAAGTGCGAAAAATTGGGTGTTGCAGGTCTATACTGGTGGAGGTTAACTAACGTCTAATGAGCTGTGGTTTATCAAAGGAGCCCAACTTTGCTCCAATTAATACTCCAAGTATCTGTCTTAACTTATGTAAAAATGACGTGATTTGTTAATCCCTGCGTTCGCAGTGCTAGATTACATTATCGATATTGTCGCTGTTATTTGGTGCCATTTCGAAGATGTGAGTCAATTACTCCAAAGTACTGTGGCAGAATCGGCTGAAACCTTGCGCATTACAGGCCAGTGAGTGTACCAGTATGTGCCGATAGCTAGGTCACTAAACCTCGCTCCAATGTTTAGAAATGCTAGATTGATTTCTCGAAGTATGGATGGCGATCGCTCCAAAAAGATTTAAGACAGTTGTAAGCGCATACTGAACGAAGAAAGCGTCATATCGAAAAACGGATTTCATATTCGAATTCAGCAGGCCAAATAACACCTATAACCACCTTTTCCACGAAATCGGAGACAAAAAATTTTTTGACCCCATTTTTACTGCGCTTAGCTAGCTTTTCAGGCCTAAAAATAAGGGTTATTTCTTAACAAAAAGTTTGCTAGCACACAAACCAGAAAACCAAAACTCTCGAAACTCACACACAGTTTGCCCCTATTAGAGCCTAATATGTGGTAAAAAGCTGGGGTAGGCTAGGGGCTGTCAATTTTATTAGATCGAAAACGGCGCACGGTCACATCGCAACTTTTTGTCAAATTTCAAACTTTGAGCTGTTATAGCTGAAGAAGGAAGCAACGCTCGAAAGCCGGAATACTTTTAATATTTAGCACTAGTAACAGTTAACATTTGTGGCAAAACGTTTCAGAATTGGTCAAACCGTTAATCCACCAGAATTCAGAAAAGCTTTTTTAAAAAACCCACTTTTCGCACCAAAATTTCGACTTTGGCGTAGTGCCAGAATCGATGTGTGTTAGATATAATAATGCCCACTACGGACTATTTAACCTTGATGTATTAGCTAATCATATGCCAAAAGATAGGTTTCTCTGAAGAAGTTGGGCAAAACCGTTCGTAGCCCCCCCCTTAAGTCCCAAAATTCTCAAATTCACGCATATCGTATTCTTACCTTATTAAACACTGTTTTTGATAGTTTCTTAATGTTCTGATTTCATAAATTAACTTTCAGAAACATGTTCCGAATATTTTTTCCATTTTTTCCGAAGCGTCGAAAAAACCCAAATACAATTTCGTCAGATTTAAGATACCCCCACCTACTATAACCCACGGAAACGGTTGTAAATAGTGTGAAATTGGTGGAAAAACTCAGAAAACGTGATACTTCATTGTAGAAATCGTCAAAATAACGTTAGGAATATTTTTCATTTTTTCCACCCCATCGGAAAAAAATGGAAAAAACGGAAAAAACCTTTTTTCCAGTCCTTTTTTCCGCGCCCATCCCTACTATATTCATTCAAAAGATCTCAATGAGCTTCACATTTTTGCTTTTCACATGAATTTTTTCACATGATACTACCGATGTCTCGCGAAAAAGTTTACTTGAGTCGGCAACAATCCTGGAAAATTATACTTCTTCTAAAATGTGTTAAAAATATTTTAGAAAAGCAACATTAATTTCGTGGCATGCATTAAAGAGAGAAAATCCCAAGCTACATTTTGATATAAAAATGGCTTCTTAACTCCAAGTAATGAATGAGTAATAATGGTGCAAACTTTATGTGACCAAAGGGAATCACCACCTTAAGTGGAGGCGGGAGGCCCTCCACTTTTTCGGTCAAGAGAAACCCAACTGCCCAGATACGGAAATGATTTGTAAACTCATTACGCGGAGGAATATACACACTGCATCCGCAGTAGCGTAATCTCGAATCAAACAGTGGTATATATTTTTCAATAAAGCTTTCAAATTTTGAAAATCCCGGATCAAAGCTGGTATTTAGATAGTTCTGAAAATAAAAACGACAAATTTTTCAGTGAGCGAGTTGTGAGTACGGCAAAGTACAGTCCTATATGGTGTTCCCGGAAGTCGGTAGTGACCGGACCCTCCAGACGGCAAAGTGGAACCAGTCCAGCAAGATGGTTGGGTCGGACGAAAAAACGGACACCAGGAATGAGCTGGGCACACCAGAAAACCCCTATAGACAAAGTTTTGAGAGGCTAAGTAAAGCCAACTATGGACCTAACGAATGCGGTTACCGACCTGACCCCTCAGACGGTCAAGTGGAACCAGCCCAGCAACTTTGGTTGCTCGGGCAGCAAAACTGATAGCGGGAATCGATTCTCCGTCCCAAAAAAACCTTGTACGCAAAATTTGAGCCACCCATGTAGCAAAATAAGCGAAAAAATTAAGTTCAAAGTTCGACCCAAAATTCACCAACTTTGGCGGGCCACTGTGGCGCTGTGGCGCAGTGGCACTGTGGCGCAACATATCAAAAATTCGACTTCAAAAGTCATAATCCGTATATATGTCCTTATCAACCATATATATATGACTTGTCTTGCGTGTTTTTGCACAAACAGCTGGAAAGAAGCTAATCCCATGCATACTTTTGGTCATTTCGACGTAATCCCATTTCGACGTTCTGAACAGATTTTGTCGCGCCGGTGTGGCGCTGCGGCGCACTGTGGCGCGGCGGCGACTACATATATCGAAAGTCAGTAACCTATATATATTGATGATATACCGCAATAGGTCTCTGTCCTTCGCTAAATTCCATGAAAAAGTGACATACGAGGGTAAAACGGAGACACCGGAAAAAAAACATCGCCGGCAGGGCGAGTACAACTTTTTAACGGTAAGTGCTAGAGGGATGAAATTTTCCAATTATACTAAACCCGACACGGACTTTCCTTTGCGCACAAAATCTGCGCAGCCTCTGCGCAGCGCCTCTGAAGGATGTCATTGGGGCGTTTTGACTCATATCATAGGGGTCGCTACCGCGACCCCTATGATAGAGGCTATAGCACAATTTACTGCACTGGTCTTCCCTTAAGGTGGCGATTCCTTTTGGGCACATATTGTTGTTTGGCGGCGTAAATCACGATGAAATTTGATGAAACTTTCCGAAATAAGTTCTTTTAGCGTTCTAACACCCTTCGCGCAATCCCGATACAAAAATTCGAGATTTTCGGTTAGAGTGGTTTTTCCTAATTTCTGAACGTTTGCCAGCTGCAATACAGTGAAGCCTATATTCTAGGGTTGGTTTTTTTCCGGAAAAAAAGATTGCCGGAAAAACCTTTTTTCCGGTTTTTTCCATTTTTTTCCATTTTTTTCTTTTTTCCGGTTATATACTCCAAAATTACACAATGTGCTAAAAGTTGCGTTATTTCATGTTTTTGCATGCACAGAAGCAGTTTTCACGATATTTAGTAGCCCCCACAGGGGAAATGCAATTACACAAGCGCTTAGAAAGATTCCAGTATTGATTACAGGTATCAAACATTTTCAGCAGGTTACGCTGTAAAGCAAAGGACAGGTGAGTTCTGTATACCTTGGCGGTTCTGCTAGACCTGGTTTGTGGTTTTCATAGGTATATACTGACTTCGTTAAGTAAACAAGTGCAGATATTTTAACAGTTTTGGTTGAGCACTCCACTGTTAGGTATGGAATTATTAACTCTACCTGAGTTACGCAATTATTTTCAAATTCCAAGGCAAAAAGGTTAAGTCCCAAAATTCTCAAATTCACGCATATCGTATTCTTACCTTATTAAACACTGTTTTTGATAGTTTCTTAATGTTCTGATTTCATAAATTAACTTTCAGAACATGTTCCGAATATTTTTCCATTTTTTTCCGATGCGTCGAAAAAACCCAAATACAATTTCGTCAGATTCAGAATAGGATGGACGGAGAAAGTGCCTGTTCCACGCATCAACATGACCCGACAGCCGTCCCTATTCGGATCTGAACCCTAGTTTCTAGCATTTTCAGCGCCGACCGCATTCCCTATTCGGCGCTGAATCTAGTTTCTATCATTTTCAGCGCCGACCGCATTCCCTATTCGGCGCTGAACCCTAGTTTCTATCATTTTCAGCGCCGACTGCATTCCCTATTCGGTTATGAACCCTAGTTTCTATCATTTTCAGCGCCGACCGTAAAATGTATTGGCATTTTTCCGCCCTCCATCTTTCCCTATTCTCACCATTGCATGCCCGTCTAGGGCATTTTTCCCACTTGTTTCCAGCATTTTTCCGCTGTAGCGCAAGTTATAGCCTCGCTCAAACTCTTTTTTTCCAACATTTTTCCACTGTAGCACAACTTATAACCTCGCCTCGCACAAAGCCTCTAAAGCCAAAGCCTCTTTTTGACCATTTTGTACCGGTCCGGACCCTGGTCAGGGCGCCGCAGGCCGATGGGTCCACTTTGGAGGGGTTCCCCAATAAAAAAATGTTCGCCTCACCAAGGGCTTTCACTTGAAATCAAACCTGGCCACTTTTGGAAAAATCGGTTTTTGGCCACTTGGACCCCGGACCCGGGTCCGGACCCCTGGCCAGGGCGCCTCAGGGGTCCGGACGAAACCTACTATAGCCTACGGCGTAGCCCTCCCGCACCCCAGCCAAATGCCAAATATGAACGACATGCGTACTGTGGATCTTTCTGATCCACAAAAGAGGCTAAAGTCAGAGTTGCGTCACGGTTGGGCCAAGCACCATCAGCCCAGCAGCTCTTATGTGTAGGCCTCCACAGTCCGTAGTCCCTAACCCACACTACACACTTGACCCCTGGTTAGGGCGCCACCGCCACTGGGTTCACTTTGGAGAGGTCCTCCTATGACAAAAAATGTTCGCCTCACCAAGGGCTGTAATTTGATACCAAACTTGACTACTTTTGGAAATTTCGAATTTTGATCACTTTGACCACGGTCCGGACCCCTGGCCAGGGCGCCACAGGGCACCGAGCGAAACCTACTATAGCCTATGGCGTAGCAATTCCGCACCCCAGCCCAAATGCCAAATATGAACGACCTGCCTACTGTGGATCTTTCTGTATAAGAGGCCAAAGTCAGAGTTGCGTCACGGTTGGGCCCAGCACCATCAGGGTGCCCCCCAGCAACATGGATAGGTCATTGAGCGACACGGTTTTTTTTGCGTAAAATACTGCGTATTTACGCAGTCGAGCTTAAAAATACGCAGTCAAAAACAAAAATACGCACCAAAATACGCAGCCGAAAAATTCGGTAGCAAGAATTTCCAGAGTGCTCTAAATTAATTTCTTGGGACAATTCAACGTAGTTTGGGCTCTGGCTTCTTCTGGGGGGCTCCGCCCCCCGGACCCCCGCTTATATACCTCTTCGCTTCTACATTGATCCTTCCGTCTGCAGTTGCTTCTAAGCACACGTATCTTGGTGTATACGTACGTTGTATACACATGCGTTGTTTTTGCTTCTATTTTGATTTGACACAGTAAACTACTTCAGCTGTTTATTAGCTTATTAGTAAAATTTTAGCTGTTCTAAGACTCTATTTTTTTTCTAATCGTAAACTCTGTTTGTCTAACCAGCAATTAAAGTAGTAGACATAAGCCGGGTCTAGGCCACTGAGGAATGTAGTCCAACTACATTCCTCACGTTCTTCTAATAGAATCTAGTCCACTAAATTCCTCAAATTCTCAGATGGAATGTAATTCAACTACATTCCGAAATGGTCTAGACCCTCTAGTCTTGAGATTCCTTAAAAAGCTAGAGTAGTTAGAAATGCTAGGCCACTTGAGGAATGCAGCTATACTACATTCCTCAAATGCCATGCATTCCTCAAATGTCATACATTACTCGAATACAGCCCTGAGGAATACAACCCTACTACATTCCTCACATATGGAATGCAGTTCCACTACATTCCTAAATTCTCTGAACCATCTCTGTACATTCTTGAAATTCCTTAATGATAACTACATTTCTCAACTCCACGACCACTTGAGGAATATAGTTATACTACATTCCTTAAATGCCATACATTCCTCAAAGGCCATACATTCATCAAATGGAATGCACGTCTATTTAGGCCAAGGTCTACATTCCCTAGCTTGACTTGTTCTATCAATTTAGGGTTTCTAATAAAAGTCCAAAAGCAAATCATTTATTGTCAAAAATAACACTTGATACAATGTTAAAATGTTAATGTATACAATTCAAATGATTCTCAGGAGCAATTAGCCATTCGGGTATCTGCCAATGTTTTGCAGGAACATTTCCTAACCATTGTGTAAATTTCACATTTCTACAATCACAATCCTTCGAGCTCAGTACCATGCCAGCATCATCAACAGCAGCACGCATTGTTGGGAATGGATCACTACTCTGTTGATCTAATTTCTCCAGCCTCGTATAAATCTTCCAAGTAAACTCTCTTGTTAGAGCAAGATCGGACTTAGGCAACAATTTCAAAAGATCATACTGTCCAGATTTGAAAAGAGCTTCACGAAATAAAGCGGCAGCATACGGTCCAGCTCGTTGAATTCTGGACAAAAGTTCAAAATTTGCATCATGCGATGATTTGAATTTAATATCATCCAGTGTTCGAAAAGGAAGCAGACGATTTTCGACGAGATAGTCTACTACAGGTTCTGCTTTCATTTCGTTGCAAAACAACACCAAATTGTCGATTACACACTCCATGGTAGAATGAAAGAATGGTATAATGTTGTATCCTTATATAATGCCTACTAATATCAAAGTGATCTAAATTTGTACTTGATCAAATGATTCATGCATGTTTATGATATTCATTTCTTCCGCGACAAAGCTATAAAATTCTTCCATGATGAGATCACAATAATCACTACTAGTGTTTGGTTTCACACAGTATGAATTTTCTATTTCAAAGCTTGGCGGAATGACACATCTACAGTTATACTCAGTAAATTCAACCCTTTCTATAACTGCTGGAATAAGTGCTTCCAAAAGCGGACACCAATAATCCAAAAATAAGTGAGTCTTCTTTGAATTTCTAAACATAAGATTTCTAATTCTAAGAACTATGAAGTATTTTCCATTCCTCACTTCAGTGAAAACGGTATGAAAGTACCGTGAAAATAAGGAAAATGGTTCTAAGAGTAGAATAGTGTTGTACTCCAGGTTATTCAATCCCTTAACTACCCTACATGATGGATGAATAATAGCTAAAGGCATTTAGTTAGCAATACTTATAGTGTTTTATTATAAACTTAGACACCTTACCCAACACCACTTTATTCAACTAAAACAACATTTAATTAAACCAGACTGTTTCTTTCATAAAAGTGTCATCCATTAAAGAGTCAACATTTTCAGCTCTATTGCTTGTAGATTCAAATCTTTTGCTGTCAGTTGACCCAAATCCTTTGTCTCCACGCTGAGTAGCATCCAAAGTTACAACTTCAACCACATTAGGAGTGCAGTAACGCTCGCAAACTAGCTGAGCAATTCTATCACCAACATTTATAAGAAAATCTGTGCTGCTGAAGTTCACCAACAGCACACCAACATTTCCTCGATAATCAGCATCAATAATTCCACCCATAACATGTATGCCATGTTTCAAAGCAAGGCCTGATCTAGGAGCAATGCGACCATAATAATGATCTGGTAGCTTAATTGTAATGTCAGTTAGTACCAAAACGCGACCAAGATTTGCTGGCACTACACATGATCTTGCACTAAAAAGATCGAATCCTGCTGAATTTGATGTGCCTTGAATTGGCAGCTTGGCAAGTTCTGTCAACAACACAACCTCTAAATTTGCCATGACTGAACTTGCCAGTTACAACTGTCATTATATATGAAAAAGATAGCCCACGCATCTACATATCTTCAGAATATCCATAAGCATGGGTGTGAATGCCATCTTCTAGTATAAACCGTTTGTCATCAAATGCTGATAATCCAACCTTGTTTTGTTCTACTGATGATATTACATGCAAGGAGCTTCTAATAAAGTTCATTTTATGTCGTGAAATACTTCCCTCTTTTAAAGTTTTCAAATAATCAAAATGCCGGAGCTGCTTCTGAACAGTATTCTTTGAAATGCCTTTTGCTCGTTTCTTTTCCGTGTTGTTGTCTAGAAGTATGGAATACATCTTAGATCTTAAACCAACAAATTCTAAGATTGGTAAGCCTGCAGTTTCATCCTTCATCACACCCATCTTCTTCTTATTTACTGTGGAATGAAGGAAATGGTGTTCATCGTAATCACTAGTGTCGTAAAGGTTCTGGTTCACCAGCATATCCTTGTAAATATCATCTGTATAAACTAGGTACATCAGACTGTCGGTATCCGTAAACAGCAACTGCTGATTATTTCCATAAGACTTAACCATAAAGTTGTAATGGAAATTATACATTAAGTGTTTGGATAGATCAAGCACAGTGAACCCAACATAAATCGGCTTATTCAGGAAAACTTCTTCTCTCTTCATTTTCACAGCAATCAGATCTTTGTTAAATACAACACTGCAATCGTAATAGGGACTAGCAATCAATTTTCTGTACCGAGATTGTTTGGTCACCAACTTGACATCAACATAATTACGCACTGATTCCATTGATTTACCTAGAATATTACACATTTGTACTAAACGTTTTGTAAGAACAATGAACATAGCTAAGGCATCTAATCAGTAATTTATATATGTGGTGCAGAAAAAGTAAATTCTTACCAAATACGGCATTATTTAGCAGTTTATAGAGATCCTTTTCGAAGTCATTCGTTGCAGCCTTTCTCATCTTCGTATTAAATTGTATGTATGAACTCATCCAAGGTCCTTGACTAAATTTCAGGCATCGATGGATCTTTGAAACTTTCAGCCCTAAACTTAGATACAACTGTAAATTCCGATAATGAACAATATAATTTTCCTTGTCCTTCAAGTTTGGCACAAGCTTCTTAGCCTTGCTTGGAGGTAGCTTAAGACTATCAGCGAGTGTTCGACAAAATGGAGAGCACATCTCTCTCGATATAATCAAGTGTTCTGGGGCAAGTGGATAAGAATTGTGACTGGCATGCAAATGCTGTGGATAAGTCAGGTCTACTTCAAAAATATAACCAGTATCAGATGTTTCTGAGATTGACTTAATGTCAAGACATGCAATTGCCTCCATTGATAACCATTCAAAATTCCCTATGGGAAGAAAACAACTCATTGCATAGCCATACAGGTTGTTGGCATCTAGGTAAATAATATAAGCAGTTATTTCGTCGGGATTATAGTTCGTTAAATAAGGACTGTTTGCTTTAGCGTATCTGTGAGATATAGTAGAGACACCACCTCTTATTCCAGTTTCAAAGAATATGTACATTTCAGGTTCAGTGATCAAATCTAATTGAACATTGGTGTACTTTAAGCAAGCATCCCAACTAAAAGATGGTAGAGTTACATAATGAGCAGGATCCAAGTTGTAAGCTGTTAACGCAAACTGTCTGAAATTCTCAAACACATCAGCAAGCAATAAAACATCGGTTGTAAGGTACAGATTGTGGTAGTCTTCAAGAGTTTTACAATCAAAATGCTTCCAGACTACACGTGCATGTTCATAGTCCATATCACTTATCCCACTAGAATTAATTGAGCTAAAAAATTCATCCTTAGAGGGTAAGCTGTTTTCTTTGAATTTATCATAGTTGTCCATGTATTCATAGCAGTAAATTCCTTTGCGAAGTAATAGATTGCTGTCTTCATCATTAGGAAATTTCGATTTCAGATTGACAAAACTGTTGGATCCTTGAGTGCAAAGGTTAGTAACAAGTTTGGCTAGGGAAGCACTTAAGAACTGATAAGAATCAACAAACTTTATCCTCCAAGTACAGGGTGTATCCTTTGTTGTCCCACCTGGGAGCGAGACAGGACATGCGTGTTGAAGTCGAATGGTGAATGATATGTAGTCTTCGAGTCCTTTAGGAATACATTCTATCTGAAGATTTCTCCGATTTGCTTCTTCACCAATTTTCTGCATTATGAGATGTCCATCATAACGTCGAAGATTATGAAATACCACTACTACATTTCTTCCAAGACTGTACTGTAGGTTGCATATAGAGTGTGCTGCTCCTCTAAATAACCCACAAATATGACAACGATCTCTAACTTTTTCGTTTTGACATTGCATGCATCGAGCCATCAAAAATTGCTGCTGGTTACACTGTTCACATAGCTTAAATGGTTGCGTGCAAATATGACAATGGGTTTGTTCATGAAACGATTTCCAATCATCAGATGTCATTGAAATTGCCTTAAATCTTTCATCGAGCATTTTCTGGTACCATTCTCCTATATCAAGGAGCTTGTTCAGAAATTGAACTACTACATCCTTTCCACATTTTGTAGTTTGTTCGCCAGTTGTCTGGATCTTTCTGGAGCAGCAATGGAGTACTGGTAAGATACTATAACCACATGGTGTATGTCGTTGATATTCACAAGTATACGAAGTATTTGGAGATGGAGAACACGAATGAATAGGTTCTAGAATGCATTCGAAGTCGGCATATATAACCAATGGAAGCTTCAACGTTTTATTCCAATTTGTAAATTGCAGCACAGATCCTTCCTCAGGTAGAATGATTCTCTGCAACCTGTTGGAGCATACTGCAGTATGCTTCGACAACTTTTCCTGCGATGAGAAGTGTCCCAGACATTTATGGCAAAAGTACTTTCTGTGCTGATTTTTAGTTTGTTGACTTAACAAACGATTCAAATCTTTAATTAAGCAGTAATGAACAGCTCCAGTGTCAGAGTTTGTAAGCATCAATAAATTGACATGGTTATTATAAGATTTGTCAGAGATATACAGGGGGAAAATATGATCTTTGACTCCAAATACATTAATGCTGATGTTGTTGGAAGTTTCAAATGTTGGGATTTGATCAATAATAATAGGAAAATTGATTTCCTTTAGATCGAGAGTGGGAAAGTACTTCAGATAATGACTAACACGCTCGGGATGATTTGTCACGGGATACAAGTGTGCTAGTACACACCAAACAAAGCAATAGTCATCGTCATTTTTGCGATTAATAACTGCTTTTTTGGCAGCTATACTTGCTGGTAAAGGGAAATGAGACGATGCAACTAACGGTTCATATTTAGCAACATGAATGTCACCATTCAGAACTAAATCTATGACCCAACCTGAACCGAGCCGCAAAAATTCTTCAACTTTGCGATCAATTTCTGCAGAAGAAATAGCCAAACTCTGACCAATTGCATCTGCATCAATTCTTAACAATCGCTGCTGTTTGCTATTGAAATATACTTCAATGGATTCACTTTCATCCACTGCTTTGACAAATCTCACTTTGATACAAAATTGTAGTTTAAGTCTACTGGCAAAGGTTTGCACTAATTCCAGAAGCAAAGGAATTATGAGACTTGAACCATCATCCAAAAATTGTCTTACATCAATGTAGATATCTGTTGGTAATATTAAGTAGCGACATAGGTATCCTAAAGCAGGACCTTCTAGTTCATAAAGTGTCAGTGTGTCGTTTCCACTTACTAAAAGCATTTTCACACAAAACGACCAAGTAGGAGATTTATATACTAATATCTGGAATGCTAGGAATGTGAAGAATGTTTTCTGATTTAAGCAAATATTTGAGTAAAGCATGATTGGAATTTTTCGAATGGTATAAAAAGGAAACGCTTTTGTAAATTAGATTCATTTAAGGAGCATGTCATCTCTACTCGTTTCTCCGCATGAGTTCTGTAAAGAAGATTCTTCAGGACAAAATTATGTTATATTTCACAACGGTTATAGTGTGCTGAGCAATTTCCGAATTTCCCCGTTCAGGATTGAAGGCTTTCGTTGGAAGAGTGTACAACAATTCATCGAAGCCAAGAAAGCAGAGAGAGCGGGAGATAATGAATTAATGAAAAAGATTCAACATACTTATTCTCCGAGAGAATGCTGCAAATTAACAGAACATTTAGATATGGCTGAAGATGAAGAGTGGCAGGAAGCTGAGAAAAGTTTAGCGAAAGAAGCTATGCTTGCGAAATTCAGTCAGAATTCTATTTTGAAGAAGGTTCTTATTGAGACGGCTGATGCCATTATTGTATTTTGCACACCGTTTGATCTGTACTGGGGAAACGGGTTGGATGTTGATGATGACCGCATCACAGATCGTGATCAATGGATGGGTGAGAATATGGCTGGGGATATCCTGATGCAAGTGCGGGGTGAACTTGACAAAAGTCAACCTAGTTCGATGAAGAGACAAGTGAAACCTCCCAACATGCCACAGAAGAAAGCAAAGAAATAGAGAACGTTCCGCTGACAATGTACTTTTACAGAAAATGATTTTTTTGCTGTTTTAGTGATTTAGTATGCTAGTTATCTTTTCAATAAAGCCTTGCATGTTTTAATTGTGGTAAAACTTAAGCATTTAAGTTGTGATTTCCTGGATCGTCTGGGAGTGCTTCATATTGGGAAGCATTTAAGTCATCGATATAAATCATATCATCCACTCATAGTCCCAAATTTAAGTTCACAAGTATAAAAGCATACGCAGTATAATTTTAACATCAGAATGCCAGTTGTTTGGATTGGAGCAGACACTCCTGCTCTCAATGATCCCGTATTGCCTTCTGAAAATCCACTAAAGTTGGTAGTACTTGAAGGAGCTGGTATTTATTCTTCATTCTTTCGAACAACAATATTATGTCGACGTGGTTCATATTTCTTATATTCTTTAGAAATATTTCGCCGTGGATTTCACTCAATTGATGAAGAAAAAATTATAACATTTTTCGATCTTTGGTTACCCAAGCTGCAAGTGTTTATGCCTAAAAATCACCTCATAGTGAGAGTTGGATTTCCGCAGTACAATGCTGTAGAAATGGGTCATCGTGATATATTCCATATTAGTTCACCTAAAGTATCTACACTGCTACCCCCAACAAATCTAACCTGTGACACTGTAATGGAAGAATATAATTCGATCCAAAAATCGCTGTTCTTTATGGTTTCCTCATCTCAAGAAAGCTGTTGGGTAGAAAATGGTTTCGACGTTGGTATTGGAAAGTTCCTAATAGATAAAGATGAATTTCGAAGATTGTATGAAACAATTACTTTTGTCAAAATGAACAATTCTTAGAGTAGAAAGCGTGTTTATTCTTAGTATAGCATCTACAAATTGTTTTTAGTAAAATGTTATTCCTCCCAAAATGTAAGTTGAAACCATGGATGCTTCAGAAGTTGTGATCCCGTGGGCCTCCGGGAAGGATCCATTTGTAACAGGCTTCGAATAACTTGTTTCAACAAGCCTGAAGTATTAGGGTTAGATGGGAAAGAGAAGACTCCTTGTCTGATTCTTATGAATAAGCCACAAGGAGTCGAATGATAAAATGGATACTTGCCATACGCCATAACATACAACAATACTCCAAAGCTCCACATATCAGCTGGTTTCCCAGCATAGTTCGAGACCAAAGTAAGTAATTCAGGACTCACGTAAGCGGGGCACCCATTACGATCAGTTAGTGCGTCATTATCGACAGTAGATAGCACTTTGACCAATTCCAAATTGCCGAGCTCAACACAGTTTTGTGATGGCTCCGCAAAGTACCAGTTAAGAGCTTTAATGTCACGTAAAAGGATTCCATTTTTATGAGCTGTCACCAGTGTTTCTAAAATTTGCTTACCAAGCACCTGAACTTTAGTTTCCGGTAAATATTTATGCTGTCGAATGAAACTATGGAGATTTCCATAGCCATACTGTTTCACGAGAGCAAACTTGCCACGTAGCTCACCGCAAGAGAAATGGTGAAGCTTTGTAGTTGGACAACAAATTCTGTGAAAATATTTAGTATCTGTACTTAAAGGATTCATCAAACGTTGTCCAATTGCAATAAAATTTTGGTACTGCTCTTTAGTTAGTAAAAGAGCGATCTTATACTCGTTCCCATCCTTAACATGATAAGATTTATCTGTATTTATACCGTAGACTTCTAAATTTCCATCAACAAACCTCACGAAAGGTTTAGCATAGCCGTGTTCCATCTCCAATGAACTATCTAACTGGTGATAGCTACACCTAGAAATAATAGTTTTATACTTACTGAGATCCCAGTGGACAGGTTCTATCAATGAAGTCTTAGGAATTTCAACTATATCAACTTTTATTCTAAATGGTCAAACATTCACATCTGAAATCATTTATAAATCAGCTAAACAAGAATCAAAACTATCCATAATGAACTCCATGAACCCCATCTAATAGTTATCGTTATCTTTACAGCACGAAGTTGGGAGCAGAGCAATCAAACACTGGTAGATTTGGAATTTCCTGCATCAGTTGTTCCTTCACATTGACGAATTCAGTCATCAGACTATCACAGAATGCATCTTGTTGCACTGAAGTCTTCAATTCTGATTTCTGTGTTTCAATAGTAAAAGTGTTTGGTGATACATCATCATCGAAATCAATGAATTCTACAGCCACAATTAAGTTTCCATCTGGCAGTAGTTGCTGTAATTTGGGAACCCATTGATTAAAGAAATCATGCAATTTTTCACCATCTTCGACATTAAATTTAAGGTTGTGGATTTGCAGGAAATGCACACGAGCCCCTTCGTGTAATCCATGTACGCATGTATCAAAATATTTTGAGTAAATTGTATAAGGCTTCTGCAAAATTATCTCGTTTATTTGCAGTTTTGACAATCCTGTAACTAGTCCAGTGGGAGACTGCTCACGAATTTTAACAGGCATTCTAGGTTAGGTGGTGGTGCTTGTGAGACGTTTAGGGTTCCAACAAGCAAAACGTTTATTAGATTGACTTTTCAATAATTTTCACCTGCTTTTATACTGGACCCTATCAGTTTAAAATATGAGAGGAATGTACATTCTTTTAATTCCATTCATGTTTTCAGTGTCAGGAATTAGTATAAAAGCAGCGTTTCTCTCAGAGCATTCAGACTGCTACTAATTTAGTTGCAAGAAGAACTTTTGTGAATCAAAGCAATGTCTCTGATCACATTACCTATGGATCAACCTGTACTGACTTTTCCTAAAGTTCCTGCAACGGATACCACCAAACTTGTTATCATAGAAGGTGCTGGATTAACAAGTGCTCATTTTCGAACTAGGTTTCTTGTAAAGAGAGGCTCTTTCTTTTTATATGCACTGGAGATACCTGGTAAAGGATTCAGTCAAGATAATTTGGAATTTTTGGTCCGTTTCTTTGACAGCTGGATTCCGAAACTTCAGGCATTTATGTCAAGGAACCATATCATTGCCGAGATTACATTCATGAGAAAAGGATTTGGTGAAAAGCGAACTATAGTTTTCAATAACTGTGAACCTGCTGATCTGCAGCCTACAGAATCAAAGTGTCGTTCAATTATGCGTGAATATATAGATTTTACAGCCACCTGCCTAAATGATGCAACAGCTCCGCAAAGAACCGTTTTGGAGACACGTGGGTTTGAATGTGGAAAAGGAAATGGTAGCATTGATGAAGTTGCAGCTCTGAGATACAGTCGATGCTGTCGTACCTACGAAATGTATGCTGCTGAAACAACTGATGTTGACTATGAAAACTACGATCCTTTGAACGAAAACAATTTCATTTGAATTGTAATCCGCAATTTTGCAAAAAATATTTGTTTATACTTTAAATTATTAGTCTTTCAAACCACCCCTCTGATAATACCTTTGTTTCATACAAAAATAGTAGTCTCAAATATGCTAAATAATGCGCACATCATTTTTGACGTTTTCCTACTGATTAAAGTTTGTTTCGATAAAGAGCTAGCAGCTGATCCATCTCAAAGAAATCTTTCAGCTGGTTAATTATTTTAAAATACCTCACACATACTCTCTAGTTTATTTCGATAAAGTCCTAACAGCTAATTAATCCCGAAGAAACCTTCCAGTCGGTTATTTACTTGAAAATGTAACCTTACACATACAATCAAATTTATTTCGATAAACTCGTAATAAGCTGATGATTTCCGCAGCAGTGATTACTTCCTTGAGATTGTCAACCAATGATTCAAGTTCGGAGTTGAATTTGAACATAAACTTGCTAGCACAATTGGGGAAACTGTAAGAAGGACGTTTATCACTAACCAGAATTCGATGTTTCAAAAGTTGTATGATTGTAGTTTTTATGATGATGCAGTTTTCATTTAAACTTGCTTTCACGCTCTCGCATAAACCAGTCTTAAAGATGGATTCCTGCAAGTGGATTTTGAAAGAGTCACATTTAAACGATTGATTCCGTTGGGTGAAGATTTCCATCATAACAGCGCTCAGTTTATCACATAACCGATCAAATTTCGAAAAACATAATCGAAGTTCTTTAACTTTCATTATATTAGATTCTAACTGTAAATAGGAATTGGGAAATGATCCTTTAATCTTCTTAAGACTATCAGAAATTTTTAAGTAATCTTCTAACAAGCAAGTAATATCACTAGTTGTATATTTATTACCAAGAAAATTATCACAAATTTGGGAAATATCAGATAAATATAATGTCGAGTTGTTTATTGCTTTGGGGACTTGCATTTTTCTGCACAAGGTAACAAGAGCTGCAGTCCTTCTTTGATTTAAAATTATACGCCGACGCTGGACGCCCTCTCGGAATCGTAACATACGAAGCTTCACTATTTTGCAATACTCCAAAGTTTTCTGGGCTTGATTTGATTTATAAGATATCCACTTGAATCCAATGATTCTTTGAAACTTCGTTTTCTCGATTACTTTAAGTAGTTGACGTTGTCGATAAACAAGATTAAATCTGGTCGCTTGCTTCGTTGGTAACAATTTCGACCTGGTTGCAGGTCTGATCTTTTCCACGAGAGGAATCGATAAATACCTGTAGTGCAGACTACAATAAACTAAATCTAACGCCGTGGATCCAATAAGAGTGATCGCCTTTTGCATTGCTTTCGTACATCTTTTATAAATTGACTTCTTTAAGCGAAGCTGATTCGAAATTTGATTTAGTATAAAATCGCCATGATCGAAATATCTAACTTGCACAAACCATTTCTAATTCTCAAATGGTTGATACAAAACATCATCGAATTTATAAAACATGTAAATCGACAGTCTCGACCAAAGCTTAGAATCGACGGATGTGGATGGTCATAAATAACTCCGTAAATGTATTGGAGACAGCCGCATAATTGACGCTTAGAGGTTTTCGTAATTCGATTATTCGAAAAGAAGTCATCTAAGATATTAAACGCACTGAGAAGAAGCAAATTTTTGTAACCAAATACCAGCGCAACGATGTACTTAGAATAATAGAAAACATTATAGCATTTAACCATATCAACTGGTGTTGACGGTACAACCATTAAACTTAAACTTCTAGCAAAGGAATAAAGAACACCAACCACTGGATCAAAATTCTGTACGAAAAACGTTGCATTTTATACTAATTTGCAGCTTGAAATTCCTAAAATTTTTTAAAATTCGCCTCTTCACATTTTTTAAATTTTTTGTTTGAAAGTTGCGTTGCACTGAAAGATAATTCTTTTAACAACCTAATGCATTACTCGAATATTTGAAATTTTTGTTTAAAAGATCCATAATACTAAAATATAATTCTTTTAACAACCTATTACATCATTAGAATAACTTGATTCCTGATCTTTGAAGTCTATGACGCTAAATATAATTAATTTTAAAATAAGAACGTAAATTATGTCCATCTACCGCGCCTTAATTTAATATGCTCTAATACTCACACTTGAAACTTTAAAACACTGCCGCACCTACCAGTGAAACCTTGTTCTTTAAACAAGTTCGATTATTAAACCTTTATTTTCATTACCCCTGGAATGTGGTAGAATCTTACTCCTTAAAAATAATAGCACATTTTTAACTTAAAATTAAACTGCACGTTTGCATTGGTACAATCCAAGTAAATAAATACCCATCCTGATAAATTTACCACTTTTGTGTACTTTCTTTTATTATTTAATAAGATAAAGAATAAACTAAAATATATATCCGAAATGTATAGACACTTTCAATGTGTTTTGAGCATAGTACAACGTTTCGAAAACTTTTAGCATTGAGATCACGCGAACTCCTCTTTTAAACTGACTTACAGACAGCAGACGATAAAAGGTCCTTTATAAATTTGATTACATGATAATAATTATAACAAGCTGTCACATACTCTGTTTTAAGATTGGCATGTCTGACGCGTTTACTGTCGCGATGACATCATTGTGCACTGAACCTCTGTCTCCAGAGCCCACAGAACAGCTCTCGGAAAATTCTACAAATGGTCACCAAAATCAGCAACAGCCGCCAACTCATCAGCAACAACCTCAACAACAGCCCAACTATCAGGGTTCCTATCTTCCTTCTAATCTACCATTATATGTTGAGGTTATTAACAACACTCCGTCTACATCAGGATGTAACAGTGTTTCAAATCGATCTTATGATAAGGAAGGCTCCTTATCCAGGAAAAGAAGAATGATGGAGTAAGTTATACTATCAAATGCAGCTATGACTTAAATTAAGCCGCAGCATACAATCGAATTCACTGCAACCAATGAAGCAGCGCTGTGTGGTATTCGAAAGGATTGGAAAAATTTAGTAGTCTGAATACATTGTGTGCGCTGAGGTCATTGAGTAACCAGGGCGGTTTACTACTATTTTTAAGAGAAGGGGTTTGCATTCCCATCGTGACAAAGCTGTCTGAAATTCCTTGAGCAAAGACTAAGGACATATTAACTTATTGCAACTCTATCCAATCCATCTATTCTTAACTCATCAGGAATGACCATCACATACGTGGTAAGGTAACAGAATAATTTTGAGGATATGACTTTTCTTCCAGAGGTTTAGTCATCATTAGAAATAATATACCTGGTTGTGTATCGAGCAATGCAAGTCAGACCCTTAAACCTTAATCCTTAAAAGAGTAGGAGTATATACTTCATAAACCTTTCTTTACATGGAGAAGGAAGTTTTGATATTACTTAAAAGTATTTTATATAGAAAGTGTATGTTACAAATCTTTAACTATCAATTTACAATATGAATGTGTTCAACGTGAAGTTAGAGCAACAAATGGTACATTAAATACATTTTAGGAATGAAATTCCACGTCTACTGTCTTTGGATTTTATACTTGTTGGGGGTAAACTTCATCCTTGTCACCCTCTACCAGGAGTAATCGCTGATCCTGTCAGACGTGGATAAATGGTTCAGATGATATCAAAGAAGGATTGACTCTACCTCTTATTGTTAGGCTGTAACAATTAATTTGTTGTTGTTTTCAGTTTTTTTGAGAACTTGAGAATAAAAAAATAAAATTAATTTCATTATATAAGTATGTTTGAACTATAACAGATACTAAGAACATTTGCACTTAGGTGTAGAATTGAAAACTAGATGTTTTTCACTTTCAACTATAATATATTCCAATATTTAAGCTTTCGTCAATAGATACTACAGTTGGACTTCATTATCTTTTTATGATTAACTTCAGTTTAAAAGCTGTAAACTGTAATCACAAAAAAAGCATAACATCTGCAGTATAAAGTCTACATACCTGATTCTCTATCTGAATTAAGGAATGTGGACCACATTCTTATCTACATATTTAATTTGAAACATGTGTTGTTCTGCATTTCTGAGTAATGCTGAAACTAGTAGCTTAACTATCTTTAAGGAATCTTGCGAATGTAGAGGGTCTGGACAACTTCGGAATGTAGAGTCTAGACCATTTTGGAATGTAGTTAAATTACATTCCAGCTGAGATTTTGAGGAATGTAGTTTGACTACATTCTAAGAAAAAAGAATGTGAGGAATGTAGTTTGACTACATTCCTCAATGGCCTAGACCCGGCTTATGTCTACTACTAATTAACTTTACTATTAAATTGCTCCAGGCAAAGAATTCAAAGTTTTAAGAGCAAATTTAATCAAAAATTTAAAATTTTCTTCAACTTCTGGGGGGCTGCGCCCCCCAGACCCCCTGCGTGTCTGTTTCAAATCAAATATTCATACTTTTACACCATAGTTCAATCGGCACGCAACGTAAAATGAAGCTAAGACCTTTAAGGTTGTTTTAAAACTCTTGAAAAACGAATTAATTCGACGCAAAGTGCGTTTATAGCGTTTATAACGTTGAGAAACGATTTTTGTAATTTTACGCAGTCGAAAATAAAAATACGCACTCGAAAACAAAAATACGCAAAATTTACGCAGGTCCGATTTTCAAAAAAAAACCCTGTTGAGCGAAACTAATGGGATTTTAGATCCACTATATAGGGGTTTCTATTCGAATACAAAACCTCAGCCCAGCAGCTCTTATGTATAGGGCTCCACAGTCCGTAGGCCCTTTCCCATAGAACACACTAAACCCCTGGTTAGATCGCCACAGGCCGCTGGGTTCACTTTGGAGGGGTCCTGCAATGACAAAAAATGTTCGCCTCACCAAGGGCTTTCATTTGATACCAAAATTGACCACTTTTGGAAATTTCGATTTTTGACCATTTTGACCCCGGACCCGAGTCCGGACCCCTGGCCAGGGCGCCACAGGGGACCCAGCGAAACCTACTATAGCCTATGGCGTAGTCCTCCCGCACCCCAGCCCAAATGCCAAATATGAACGACCTGCCTACTGTGGGTCTTTCTGTATATGAGGCTAAAGTCAGAGTTGCGTCACGGTTGGGCCCAGCACCATCAGGGTGCCCCCCAGCCACATGGATAGGTCCTAGAGCGAAACTAATGGGCTTTTTAGATTCACCATATATGGGTTCCTATTCGAATACGAAACCTCAGCCCAGCAGCTCTTATGTGTAGGGCTCCACAGTCCATAGGCCCTAACCCACAGAACACTCTAGACCCCTATTTAGGGCGCCACAGGCCGCTGGGTTCACTTTGGAGGGGTCCTCCAATGACAAAAAATGTTCGCCTCACCTAGGGCTTTAATTTGATACCAAAATTGGCCACGTTTGGAAATTTCGATTTTTGACCATTTTGACCCCGGACCCGGGTCCGGACCCCTGGCCAGGGCGCCACAGGGGACCCAGCGAAACCTACTATAGCCTATGGCGCAGCCCTCCCGCACCCCAGCCCAAATGCTAAATATGAACGACCTGCCTATTGTGCGTCTTTCTGTATAAGAGGCTAAAGTCAGAGTTGAGTCACGGTTGGGCCCAGCACCAGCAGGGTGCCCCCCAGCTACATGGATAGGTCCTAGAGCGAAACTAATGGGCCTTTTAGATTCACCATATAGGGGTTCCTATTCAAATACAAAACCTCAGCCCAGCAGCTCTTATGTGTATGGCTCCACAGTCCGTAGGCCTAGACCCCCCCTTTTACGCACTAACTTTCGACCCCTAGCCAGGACGCCACAGAAGCCAGATCGAAAATTCATATAGCCTATGTTCTGGCGACCCTTGGGGTAATGCTGAATCCCAAACCTCAGACCCCTCGGCCAAGGCCTGCTCAATTGAATCGCGTTAAAAATTTTGACTTTTTTGAAAAAAACTATGTCCGAAAAAATCGAAATCCTGCTATGTGCAGAGACCTATGGGGAGGTCCTACCTACACTAAACTTATTTCCCCAAAAATGGGGGAAAAGTTTTTCAAAAAAAGCCCTAAATAGTATAGAAACTTTTTGAGCTCCGACCTCTAGGGTGGGGGGGGGGAGAAAAAAAAGTGGAGAGAAAGTCTGTAGTTCAAAACTTCAATCTTTCATATCTCAAAAACGGCTCGGTCGATTTCGCTCAAATTTGCACAGCATGGACCCCTCGTGAAGGGCTTTCTACTGGTACAATATGAAGGCTCTAGCTCAACTCCTCCGCCGGCACCAGGGGAAACTATGTTCCAACACTACGCAATGCGCCTTTTTTTCCCTATTCTAGGTAGTGCGCTATCGCGCACTACCTGATATTTTTCCATTTTTTTCCACCCCATCGGAAAAAATGGAAAAAACGGAAAAAACCTTTTTTCCAGTCCTTTTTTTCCGCGCCCATCCCTACTATATTCATTCAAAAGATCTCAATGAGCTTCACATTTTTGCTTTTCACATGAATTTTTTCACATGATACTACCGATGTCTCGCGAAAAAGTTTACTTGAGTCGGCAACAATCCTGGAAAATTATACTTCTTCTAAAATGTGTTAAAAATATTTTAGAAAAGCAACATTAGTTTCGTGGCATGCATTAAAGAGAGAAAATCCCAAGCTACATTTTGATATAAAAATGGCTTCTTAACTCCAAGTAATGAATGAGTAATAATGGTGCAAACTTTATGTGACCAAAGGGAATCACCACCTTAAGTGGAGGCGGGAGGCCCTCCACTTTTTCGGTCAAGAGAAACCCAACTGCCCAGATACGGAAATGATTTGTAATCTCATTACGCGGAGGAATATACACACACTGCATCCGCAGTAGCGTAATCTCGAATCAAACAGTGGTATATATTTTTCAATAAAGCTTTCAAATTTTGAAAATCCCGGATCAAAGCTGGTATTTAGATAGTTCTGAAAATAAAAACGACAAATTTTTCAGTGAGCGAGTTGTGAGTACGGCAAAGTACAGTCCTATATGGTGTTCCCGGAAGTCGATAGTAACCGGACCCTCCAGACGGCAAAGTGAAACCAGTCCAGCAAGATGGTTGGGTCGGACGAAAAAACGGACACCAGGAATGAGCTGGGCGCACCAGAAAACCCCTATAGACAAAGTTTTGAGAGGCTAAGTAAAGCCAACTATGGACCTAACGAAAGCGGTTACCGACCTGACCCCTCAGACGGTCAAGTGGAACCAGCCCAGCAACTTTGGTTACTCGGGCAGCAAAACTGATAGCGGGAATCGATTCTCCGTCCCAAAAAACCTTTGTACGCAAAATTTGAGCCACCCATGTAGCAAAATAAGCGAAAAAATTAAGTTCAAAGTTCGACCCAAAATTCACCAACTTTGGCGGGCCACTGTGGCGCTGTGGCGCAGTGGCACTGTGGCGCAACATATCAAAAATTCGACTTCAAAAGTCATAATCCGCATATATGTCCTTATCAACCATATATGACTTGTCTTGCCTGTTTTTGCACAAACAGCTGGAAAGAAGCTAATCCCATGCATACTTTTGGTCATTTCGACGTAATCCCATTTCGACGTTCTGAACAGATTTTGTCGCGCCGGTGTGGCGCTGCGGCGCACTGTGGCGCGGCGGCTACTACATATATCGAAAGTCAGTAACCTATATATTGATGATATACCGCAATAGGTCTCTGTCCTTCGCTAAATTCCATGAAAAAGTGACATACGAGGGTAAAACGGAGACACCGGAAAAAAAACATCGCCGGCAGGGCGAGTACAACTTTTTAACGGTAAGTGCTAGAGGGATGAAATTTTCCAATTATACTAAACCCAACACGGACTTTCTTTTGCGCACAAAATCTGCGCAGGATCAGCGCAGCCTCTGCGCAGCGCCTCTGAAGGCTGTCATTGGGGCGTTTTGACTCATATCATAGGGGTCGCTACCGCGACCCCTATGATAGAGGCTATAGCACTATTTACTGCTTTGGTCTTCCCTTAAGGTGGCGATTCCTTTTGGGCACATATTGTTGATTGGCGGCGTAAATCACGATGAAATTTGATGAAACTTTCCGAAATAAGTTCTTTTAGCGTTCTAACACCCTTCGCGCAATCCCGATACAAAAATTCGAGATTTTCGGTTAGAGTGGTTTTTCCTAATTTCTGAACGTTTGCCAGCTGCAATACAGTGAAGCCTATATTCTAGGGTTGGTTTTTTCCGGAAAAAAAGATTGCCGGAAAAAACCTTTTTTCCGGTTTTTTCCATTTTTTCCCATTTTTTCTTTTTTCCGGTTACTCCAAAATTACACAATGTGCTAAAAGTTGCGTTATTTCATGTTTTTGCATGCACAGAAGCAGTTTTCACGATATTTAGTAGCCCCCACAGGGGAAATGCAATTACACAAGCGCTTAGAAAGATTCCAGTATTGATTACAGGTATCAAACATTTTCAGCAGGTTACGCTGTAAAGCAAAGGACAGGTGAGTTCTGTATACCTTGGCGGTTCTGCTAGACCTGGTTTGTGGTTTTCATAGGTATATACTGACTTCGTTAAGTAAACAAGTGCAGATATTTTAACAGTTTTGGTTGAGCACTCCACTGTTAGGTATGGAATTATTAACTCTACCTGAGTTACGCAATTATTTTCAAATTCCAAGGCAAAAAGTTAAATCCCAAAATTCTCAAATTCCGCATATCGTATTCTTACCTTATTAAACACTGTTTTTGATAGTTTCTTAATGTTCTGATTTCGCCGATTAACTTTCAGAACATATTTCCGAATATTTTTCCATTTTTTTCGATGCATCGAAAAACCCAAATACATTTTCGTCAGATTCAGAATAGGATGGACGGAGAAGGTACGCATTTCACGCATCAACATGACCACGACGGCCGTCCCTATTCCGGATCTGAACCCTAGTTTCTAGCATTTTTCAGCGCCGACCGCATTCCCTATTCGGCGCTGAATCTAGTTTCTATCATTTTCAGCGCCGACCGCAATTTCCCTATTCGGCGCACGAACCTAGTTTCTATCATTTTCAGCGCTGACTGCATTCCCTATTCGGTTATGAACCCTAGTTTCTATCATTTTCAGCGCCGACCGTAAAATGTATTGGCATTTTTCCGCCCTCCATCTTTCCCTATTCTCACCATTGCATGCCCGTCTAGGGCATTTTTCCCACTTGTTTCCAGCATTTTTCCGCTGTAGCGCAAGTTATAGCCTCGCTCAAACTCTTTTTCCAACATTTTTCCACTGTAGCACAACTTATAACCTCGCCTCGCACAAAGCCTCTAAAGCCAAAGCCTCTTTTTGACCATTTTGTACCGGTCCGGACCCTGGTCGGCGCCGCAGGCCGATGGGTCCACTTTGGAGGGGTTCCCCAATAAAAAAATGTTCGCCTCACCAAGGGCTTTCACTTGAAATCAAACCTGGCCACTTTTTTGGAAAAATCGGTTTTTGGCCATGGACCCCGGACCGGGTCCGGACCCCTGGCCAGTGCCCTCAGGGGTCCGGACGAAACCTACTATAGCTACGGCGTAGCCCTCCCGCACCCCAGCCAAATGCCAAATATGAACGACATGCGTACTGTGGATCTTTCTGATCCGTCAAAAGAGGGCGAAAGTCAGAGTTGCGTCACGGTTGGGCCAAGCACCATCAGCCCAGCAGCTCTTATGTGTAGGCCTCCACAGTCCGTAGTCCCTAACCCACACTACACACTTGACCCCTGGTTAGGCGCCACCGCCACTGGGTTCACTTTGGAGAGTCCTCCTATGACAAAAAATGTTCGCCTCACCAAGGGCTGTAATTTGATACCAAACTTGACTACTTTTGGAAATTTCGAATTTTGATCGCACTTTGACCACGGTACGGACCCCTGGCCAGGGCGCCACAGGGCACCGAGCGAAACCTACTATAGCCTATGGCGTAGCAATTCCGCACCCCAGCCCAAATGCCAAATATGAACGACCTGCCTACTGTGGATCTTTCTGTATAAGAGGCCAAAGTCAGAGTTGCGTCACGGTTGGGCCCAGCACCATCAGGGTGCCCCCAGCAACATGGATAGGTCATTGAGCGACACGGTTTTTTTTGCGTAAAATACTGCGTATTTACGCAGTCGAGCTTAAAATACGCAGTCAAAAACAAAAATACGCACCAAAATACACAGCCGAAAAATTCGGTAGCAAGAATTTCCAGAGTGCTCTAAATTAATTTCTTGGGACAATTCAACGTAGTTTGGGCTCTGGCTTCTTCTGGGGGCTCCGCCCCCCAGACCCCGCTTATATACCTCTTCGCTTCTACATTGATCCTTCCGTCTGCAGTTGCTTCTAAGCACACGTATCTTGGTGTATACGTACGTTGTATACACATGCGTTGTTTTTGCTTCTATTTTGATTTGACACAGTAAACTACTTCAGCTGTTTATTAGCTTATTAGTAAAATTTTAGCTGTTCTAAGACTCTATTTTTTTTTCTAATCGTAAACTCTGTTTGTCTAACCAGCAATTAAAGTAGTAGACATAAGCCGGGTCTAGGCCACTGAGGAATGTAGTCCAACTACATTCCTCACGTTCTTCTAATAGAATCTAGTCCACTAAATTCCTCAAATTCTCAGATGGAATGTAATTCAACTACATTCCGAAATGGTCTAGACCCTCTAGTCTTGAGATTCCTTAAAAAGCTAGAGTAGTTAGAAATGCTAGGCCACTTGAGGAATGCAGCTATACTACATTCCTCAAATGCCATGCATTCCTCAAATGTCATACATTACTCGAATACAGCCCTGAGGAATACAACCCTACTACATTCTCACATATGGAATGCAGTTCCACTACATTCCTAAATTCTCTGAACCATCTCTGTACATTCTTGAAATTCCTTAATGATAACTACATTTCTCAACTCCACGACCACTTGAGGAATATAGTTATACTACATTCCTTAAATGCCATACATTCCTCAAAGGCCATACATTCATCAAATGGAATGCACGTCTATTTAGGCCAAGGTCTACATTCCCTAGCTTGACTTGTTCTATCAATTTAGGGTTTCTAATAAAAGTCCAAAAGCAAATCATTTATTGTCAAAAATAACACTTGATACAATGTTAAAATGTTAATGTATACAATTCAAATGATTCTCAGGAGCAATTAGCCATTCGGGTATCTGCCAATGTTTTGCAGGAACATTTCCTAACCATTGTGTAAATTTCACATTTCTACAATCACAATCCTTCGAGCTCAGTACCATGCCAGCATCATCAACAGCAGCACGCATTGTTGGGAAAGGATCACTACTCTGTTGATCTAATTTCTCCAGCCTCGTATAAATCTTCCAAGTAAACTCTCTTGTTAGAGCAAGATCGGACTTAGGCAACAATTTCAAAAGATCATACTGTCCAGATTTGAAAAGAGCTTCACGAAATAAAGCGGCAGCATACGGTCCAGCTCGTTGAATTCTGGACAAAAGTTCAAAATTTGCATCATGCGATGATTTGAATTTAATATCATCCACTGTTTGAAAAGGAAGCAGACGATTTTCGACGAGATAGTCTACTACAGGTTCTGCTTTCATTTCGTTGCAAAACAACACCAAATTGTCGATTACACACTCCATGGTAGAATGAAAGAATGGTATAATGTTGTATCCTTATATAATGCCTACTAATATCAAAGTGATCTAAATTTGTACTTGATCAAATGATTCATGCATGTTTATGATATTCATTTCTTCCGCGACAAAGCTATAAAATTCTTCCATGATGAGATCACAATAATCACTACTAGTGTTTGGTTTCACACAGTATGAATTTTCTATTTCAAAGCTTGGCGGAATGACACATCTACAGTTATACTCAGTAAATTCAACCCTTTCTATAACTGCTGGAATAAGTGCTTCCAAAAGCGGACACCAATAATCCAAAAATAATTGAGTCTTCTTTGAATTTCTAAACATAAGATTTCTAATTCTAAGAACTATGAAGTATTTTCCATTCCTCACTTCAGTGAAAACGGTATGAAAGTACCGTGAAAATAAGGAAAATGGTTCTAAGAGTAGAATAGTGTTGTACTCCAGGTTATTCAATCCCTTAACTACCCTACATGATGGATGAATAATAGCTAAAGGCATTTAGTTAGCAATACTTATAGTGTTTTATTATAAACTTAGACACCTTACCCAACACCACTTTATTCAACTAAAACAACATTTAATTAAACCAGACTGTTTCTTTCATAAAAGTGTCATCCATTAAAGAGTCAACATTTTCAGCTCTATTGCTTGTAGATTCAAATCTTTTGCTGTCAGTTGACCCAAATCCTTTGTCTCCACGCTGAGTAGCATCCAAAGTTACAACTTCAACCACATTAGGAGTGCAGTAACGCTCGCAAACTAGCTGAGCAATTCTATCACCAACATTTATAAGAAAATCTGTGCTGCTGAAGTTCACCAACAGCACACCAACATTTCCTCGATAATCAGCATCAATAACTCCACCCATAACATGTATACCATGTTTCAAAGCAAGGCCTGATCTAGGAGCAATGCGACCATAATAATGATCTGGTAGCTTAATTGTAATGTCAGTTAGTACCAAAACGCGACCAAGATTTGCTGGCACTACACATGATCTTGCACTAAAAAGATCGAATCCTGCTGAATTTGATGTGCCTTGAATTGGCAGCTTGGCAAGTTCTGTCAACAACACAACCTCTAAATTTGCCATGACTGAACTTGCCAGTTACAACTGTTATTATATATGAAAAAGATAGCCCACGCATCTACATATCTTCAGAATATCCATAAGCACGGGTGTGAATGCCATCTTCTAGTATAAACCGTTTGTCATCAAATGCTGATAATCCAACCTTGTTTTGTTCTACTGATGATATTACATGCAAGGAGCTTCTAATAAAGTTCATTTTATGTCGTGAAATACTTCCCTCTTTTAAAGTTTTCAAATAATCAAAATGCCGGAGCTGCTTCTGAACAGTATTCTTTGAAATGCCTTTTGCTCGTTTCTTTTCCGTGTTGTTGTCTAGAAGTATGGAATACATCTTAGATCTTAAACCAACAAATTCTAAGATTGGTAAGTCATTGAGTTTCATCCTTCATCACACCCATCTTCTTCTTATTTACTGTGGAATGAAGGAAATGGTGTTCATCGTAATCACTAGTGTCGTAAAGGTCCTGGTTCACCAGCATATCCTTGTAAATATCATCTGTATAAACTAGGTACATCAGACTGTCAGTATCCGTAAACAGCAACTGCTGATTATTTCCATAAGACTTAACCATAAAGTTGTAATGGAAATTATACATTAAGTGTTTGGATAGATCTAGCACAGTGAACCCAACATAAATCGGCTTATTCAGGAAAACTTCTTCTCTCTTCATTTTCACAGCAATCAGATCTTTGTTAAATACAACACTGCAGTCATAATAGGGACTAGCAATCAATTTTCTGTACCGAGATTGTTTGGTCACCAACTTTACATCAACATAATTACGCACTGATTCCATTGATTTATCTAAAATATTGCACATTTGTACTAAACGTTTTGTAAGAACAATGGACATAGCTAAGGCATCTAATCAGTAATTTATATATGTGGTGCAGAAAAAGTAAATTCTTACCAAATACGGCATTATTTAGCAGTTTATAGAGATCCTTTTCGAAGTCATTCGTTGCAGCCTTTCTCATCTTCGTATTAAATTGTATGTATGAACTCATCCAAGGTCCTTGACTAAATTTCAGGCATCGATGGATCTTTGAAACTTTCAGCCCTAAACTTAGATACAACTGTAAATTCCGATAATGAACAATATAATTTTCCTTGTCCTTCAAGTTTGGCACAAGCTTCTTAGCCTTGCTTGCGAATAGCTTAAGACTATCAGCGAGTGTTCTACAAAATGGAGAGCACATCTCTCTCGATATAATCAAGTGTTCTGGGGCATGTGGATAAGAATTGTGACTGGCATGCAAATGCTGTGGATAAGTCAGGTCTACTTCAAAAATATAACCAGTATCAGATGTTTCTGAGATTGACTTAATGTCAAGACATGCAATTGCCTCCATTGATAACCATTTCAAATTCCCTATGGGAAGAAAACAACTCATTGCATAGCCATACAGATTGTTGGCATCTAGGTAAATAATATAAGCAGTTATTTCGTCGGGATTATAGTTCGTTAAATAAGGATTGTTTGCTTTAGCGTATCTGTGAGATATAGTAGAGACACCACCTCTTATTCCAGTTTCAAAGAATATGTACATATCAGGTTCTGTGATCAAATCTAATTGAACATTGGTGTACTTTAAGCAAGCATCCCAACTAAAAGATGGTAGAGTTACATAATGAGCAGGATCCAAGTTGTAAGCTGTTAACGCAAACTGTCTGGAAATTCTCAAACACATCAGCAAGCAATAAAACATCGGTTGTAAGGTACAGATTGTGGTAGTCTTCAAGAGTTTTACAATTAAAATGCTTCCAGACTGCACGTGCATGTTCATAGTCCATATCACTTATCCCACTAGAATTAATTGAGCTGAAAAATTCATCCTTAGAGGGTAAGCTGTTTTCTTTGAATTTATCATAGTTGTCCATGTATTCATAGCAGTAAATTCCTTTGCGAAGTAATAGATTGCTGTCTTCATCATTAGGAAATTTCGATTTCAGATTACCAAAACTGTTGGATCCTTGAGTGCAAAGGTTGGGTAACAAGCTTGGCTAGGGAAGCACTTAAGAACTGATAAGAATCAACAAATTTTATCCTCCATGTACAGGGTGTATCCTTTGTTGTCCCACCTGGGAGCGAGACAGGGCATGCGTGTTGAAGTCGAATGGTAAATGATATGTAGTCTTCGAGTCCTTTAGGAATACATTCTATCTGAAGATTTCTCCGATTTGCTTCTTCACCAATTTTCTGCATTATGAGATGTCCATCATAACGTCGAAGATTATGAAATACCACTACTACATTTCTTCCAAGACTGTACTGTAGGTTGCATATAGAGTGTGCTGCTCCTTTAAATAACCCACAAATATGACAATGATATTCAACTTTTTCGTTTTGACATTGCATGCATCGAGCCATCAAAAATTGCTGCTGGTTACACTGTTCACATAGCTGAAATGGTTGCGTGCAAATATGACAATGGGTTTGTTCATGAAACAATTTCCAATCATCAGGATGTCATTGAAATTGCCTTAAATCTTTCATCGAGCATTTTCTGGAAATTATTCTATATCAAGGAGCTTGTTCAGAAATTGAATCCACAAGCATCCTTTCCACATTTTGTCGTTTGTTCACTCAGTTGTCTGCATCTTTCTGGAGCAGCAATGGAGTACTGGTAAGATACTATAACCACACGGTGTATGTCGTTGATATTCGCACGTATACGAAGTATTTGGAGAAGGATAAGAAGAATGAATAGGTTCTAGAATGCATTCGAAGTTTGTACATATAACCAATGGAAGCTTCAACGTTTTATTCCAATTTGTAAATTGCAGCACAGATCCTTCCTCATAGAATGATTCTTTGCGTAACCTGTTGGAGCATACTGCAGTATGCTTCGGACAACTTTTCCTGCGATGAGAAGTGTCCCAAACATTTTTGACAAAAGTACTTTCTGTGCTGATTTTTAGTTTGTTGACTTAACAAACGATTCAAATCTTTAATCAAGCAGTAATGAACAGCTCCAGTGTCAGAGTTGGTAAGCATCAATAAATTGACATGGCTATTAGTAAGATTTGTCAGAGATATATTGAAAAATATGATCTTTGACTCCAAATACATTAATGCTGATGTTGGAAGTTTCAAATGTTGTGATTTGATCAAGAATAATCGGAAAACTGATTTCCTTTAGATCGAGAGTAGGAAAGTACTTCAGATAATGACTAACAAACTCGGGATGATTTGTCACGGGATACAAGTGTGCTAGTACACACCAAACAAAAGCAATAGTCATCGTCATTTTTGGGATTACGAACTGCTTTTTTGGCAGCTATACTTGCTGGTAAAGGGAAATGAGACGATGCAACTAACGGTTCATATTTAGCAACATGAATATCACCATTCAGAACTAAATCTATGACCCAACCTGAACCGAGCCGTAAAAATTCTTCAACTTTGTGATCAATTTCTGCAGAAGAAATAGCTAAACTCTGACCAATTGCATCTGCATCAATTCTCAACAATCGCTGCTGTTTGCTATTGAAATATACTTCAATGGATTCACTTTCATCCACTGCTTTGACAAATCTCAGTTTGACACAAAATTGTAGTTTAAGTCTACTTGGCAAAGGTTTGCACTAATTCCAGAAGCAAAGGAATTATGAGACTTGAACCATCATCCAAAAATTGTTCTACATCAATGTAGATATCTGTTGGTAATATTAAGTAGCGACATAGGTATCCTAAAGCAGGACCCCTCTAGTTTATAAAGAGTCAGCAGTGTCGTTTCCGCTTACTAAAAAGCATTTTCACACAAAACGTCCACGTAGGAGATTTATGTACTAGTATCTGGAATGCTAGGAATGTGAAGAATGTTTTTCTGATTTAAGTAAATATTTGAGTAAGCATGATTGGAATGTTTTGAATGGTATAAAAGTAGATGCTTCGGTAAATTAGATTTATTTAAGGAGTATGTCGTCTCTACTCGTTCCTCCACATGAGTTCTGTAAAGAAGATTCATCAGGACAAAAGTATGTCGTATTTCACAGCGGTTACAGTGTGCTGAGCAATTTTCGAATTTCACCGTTCAGGATTGAAGGCTTTCGTTGGAAGAGTGTACAACAGTTCATCGAAGCTAAGAAAAAGCAGAGATAATGAATTAATGAAAAAGATTCAACATACTTATTCTCAGAACATTTAGATATGGTCGAAGATGAAGAGTGGCAGCAGATTGAGAAAAGTTTAGCGAAAGAAGCTATGCTTGCAAAGTTTACTCAGAATTCTATTTTGAAGAAGGTTCTTATTGATACGAATGATTCCATTATTGTGTTTTGCACACCATTTGATCTGTACTGGAGAAACGGGTTGGATGTTGATGATGATCGCATTACAGATCGCGATCAATGGATGGGAGAGAATATGGCTGGAGAAATTTTAATGCAAGTACGTGATGAACTTGACAAAAATCAGCCAACTTCGACGAAGAGACAAATGAAACCGCCCAACATATCACAGAAGAAAGCAAAGAAATAAAGAATGCTCCGATGGCAATGCACTTTTACAGAAAGTGATTTTGTTGTTCTCTTGATTTAGTGTTTATTTATAGTGATAGTTATTTTTTCAATAAAGCTTTTGCATTTTTTAATTGTGGCAAAACTTAAGCATTTAAGTCATCGGTATGAATCATATCATCCACTCATAGTCCCAAATTTAAGTTCGCAAGTATAAAAGCATACGCAGCAAAATTTCAGCATCAGAATGCTAGTTATTCGGATTGGAGCAGACACTCCTGCTCTCAATGATCCAATATTACCTTCTGAAAATCCACTAAAGTTGGTAGTAATTGAAGGAGCTGGTATTTATTCTTCATTCTTTCGAACAACAATATTATGTCGACGTGGTTCATATTTCTTATATTCTTTTGAAATATTTCGCCGTGGATTTCTACTCAATTGATGAAGAAAAATTATAACATTTTTCGATCTTTGGTTACCTCTGCTGCAAGTGTTTATGCCTAAAAATCACATCATAGTGAGAGGATTTCCGCAGTACAATGCTGTAGAAATGGGTCATCGTGATATATTCCATATTAGTTCACCTAAAGTATCTACACTGCTACCCCCAACAAATCTAACCTGTGATACTGTAATGGAAGAATATAATTCCTATCCAAAAATCGCTGTTCTTTATGGTTTCCTCATCTCAAGAAAGCTGTTGGGTAGAAAATGGTTTAGACGTTGGTATTGGAAAGTTCCTAATAGATAAAGATGAATTTCTGAAGATGTATGAAACAATTACATTTGTCAAAATGAACAATTCTTATAGAAAGCATGTTTATTCTTAGTATTGCATCTACAAATTGTTTCAGTAAAATCTTATTCTTCCCAAAATGTAGCTGAAACCATGGATGCTTCAGAAGTTGGCGTCCAAGTAGTTCTTCGGGAAGGATCCATTTGCAACAGGCTTCGAATAACTTGTTTCAACAAGCCTGAAGTATTAGGATTAGATGGGGAAAGAAGACTCCTTGTCTGATTCTTATGAATAAGCCGCAAGGAGTCGAATGATAAAATGGATACTTGCCATACGCCGCAACATACAACAATACTCCAAAGCTCCACATATCAGCTGGTTTCCCAGCATAGTTTGAAATCAAAGTAATAATTCAGGACTCACGTAGGCGGGGCACCCTTGACGATCAGTTAGTGCGTCATTATCGACAGGTAGATAATTACTTTGACCAATTCCAAATTGCCGAGCTCAACACAGTTTTGTGATGGCTCCGCAAAGTACCAGTTAAGAGCTTTAATGTCTACGTAAAACGATTCCATTTTTATGAGCTGTCATCAGTGTTTCTAAAATTTGCTTACCAAGCACCTGAACTTTAGTTTCCGGTAGATATTTATGCTGTCGAATGAAACTATGGAGATTTCCATAGCCATTCTGTTTCACAAGAGCAAATTTTCCACGTAGCTCACCGCAAGAGAAATGGTGAAGCTTTGTAGTTGAGCAACAAATTCTGTGAAAATATTTAGTATCTGTACTTAGGGGTTCATCAAACGTTGTCCAATTGCAATAAAATTTTGGTACTGCTCTTGATTTAGTAAAAGAGCGATCTTATACTCGTTCCCATCTTTAACATGATATGATTTATCTTCATTGACACAACATACTTCTAAATTTCCATCGACAAACCTCACGAAAGGTTTAG